>JAPYXV010003291.1:0-12388 GCA_028533065.1 Trachops cirrhosus
GCCCCTCTCGTCCAGTAAGTGCTGTGGCCTTGAACTTGACCTTTAGGTTCAACGTGGCCTTCGGGTTCTCGTGTCTTCTGCTCCTGCTCAGTCATCTTTTCGTTGTCTTGCCTCCAGCTGCCCCGCGTCGCCACCTGTCCAATGGCGGCGTCCGTCCCGCGCGGCCCGGCGGCAGGGGCGGGGCTTCAGTGCACAGCCCGCCCGCACGCCCGCACGCAGGCAGCTTCGCGGGAGCCCGCGGCGAGCACGTGGGTGTGAACATTTCCGTGATACGCCCCGCGTGCGAGAGGAGGGCGGCGCCCCCAAACAGGCTTTCCCGCCGTAACCGAAGGCCGACCACACCTGGGGACGGTGCCGTTTCCATTCCGCCATCGAGTGGCCGCCCGCTCAGTATCGGCTCCCGGGAGCGAGCTTCGCGCTCGGCCTCACCCCCCGTCTTCCTCGTGCGCTCGGAGAGTTCAGCTCGTCAGCATTTATCGTCGTGAAGTGATGTGTTGTTGCTCTTCTGCCATTAAAACGCAAAGCGCCCGTTTAGAAAAATATCAGCAGCGAGCGCGGCGAAGCCTCGTTACCCTCGGCGGTTCGCGAGGCTGATCTCCCAGGAAGGCGGCGAATGGCCCGCACAGATGAAGTCACACGACACGTGCCAAACACATCAGAAACGCTTAGCCTCTCAAGTAATTTCAAAATGCAGATGGGGACAATTATAGATCTTTTCTCATCTTTCAAATTGGCAATTTAGAGGCGCAATATTTGGCGTTGGGGAGGGCGCTCTCGGGCTGATGGGAGCGTGAGCTGGAATTGCCTCCCTCCGCGGCGATTCGGGAACATGAGGGAGAGCGTTGGAGAGCTCACCCCCTTCAGTGCCCTGACCCTAGGTCTAAAAATGCACCCTCCCGGCAAACGGAGAGGAGGGCAGAGGCGCTCACGGCCAGATGCTCAGTGCGGGGAGGGGGCGGGGGCGTCTCGGGCGCACTCGCCACCACCCGGAGGAATCGGGGCCGGAACAAACCTAGGAAGCCCACCCGCCGTCCCCCCAGGGGGCTCTGGACGAGCACAGGGACTCTCTTCTTCCCGAGGACGCCAGTTTACAGAAAGTTTCTCTGTGAGTTCAGGTCTCAACCATTCAGGATTCTGATAGAATTTGCCAGAGTGTCTGCCAGGCGTCCGTTTCCCTCCGGAGCTCGCAGCCCACTGTCTCCGCCCCGGATCCCTCCCTAAACAAGCAGATGGCGGCGGCCAAGGTCCGCGGACAGGACAGCGGCCCAGAGCGCCCCGTCTGAGGCGGGTGGGCCAGGCAAGCGTTTCTCCCGGTCGGCATTCGCCCGGATGAGATGCTCGACCTCAGGGGTGATTCGCACGTGGTTTCCTCCAGGGACTCCAGAGACCCGCTGGGTCCCGCTCTCAGCCTAGACCGGGAACCTCGGGGGGCCCGCCTGACCCTGCTGAGCTGCGCCCCTCTTACAGGCAGTGACCCAGAGCCCGTGCATCCGGCTCCCAGCTGGTGCCCACCCGCCCAGCACCCAGAACTCTGCCAGCAAAGTGGGCAGAGCCGGCCACCGGCCCGCCCCGGGACCGGGACAGTTTCCCCACCTGTGGCCGTGTTCCTGGGCAGGCCCCTGCGGTGTCTGAGAATTCTGACTACATCCAGCCCTCGCCGCCAGGTCCGATGCTGGCGCGTCCGTCTGAGACTCCGTCTAGGACGGAGTGTGGCTCAGACACCCAGGCCGGCCACGTGGGGGCCTCTCCTTGTTCTTCTGACTCAGCCGTGCACGGCGCCTCTGGCCAACCCACAGGCTGCAGGGCCGAGGACCCTGCCCCGTGGGGCTCTGGGAAACACCGAACCCGCCCTCCCGGGCCGAGGGCCTCACGGTGCGGGGCTGGACCCCTCGCCCGACAGCCTGAGCCGAATCCCTGCCCCCCAGGCCCCAGGAGCTCCCCCGGAGAAAAGGCAGCCGAGCGGTGGAGCGGAAGCCGGGCCACAGCGCTGGCAGGTCCTCCGTGCACAGACCGGTCTCTCCGGCCCCTGGAGCACAGGTGGGGGGACGCGGTTACTCCTCGGAATGTGGGCTCCGTCCACCCTCCTGCAATCTGGAAAAGTGTTTGAGCCCCTCGCCTCCTCCTGCCGTTTTATTTTGAGGATGGAGAGTAAGGAAAGAAGCAAACGGATAAAAAGGCTGCGAGTCCGTTGGGTAAGACGCCTGTGATTGTGCAGAGCCTGCTGGGCGAGTCGGAGGGCGGTCCCCGCTGGCTGTCCCCGCTCAAAGAGCCCTGGAGAGGAGGCCATGGGCCAGGCCCACGCGGAAGCCGCTCCGGGCTCGCCGGGGAACTGGCCTCGTCAGCAGGCAGGGGTGAGAAGAGGCAGAGACATTCCAGGTGCTTCAGAGATTTTTCTGGTAGGAAATAAATCTTCAGAAGTGAGAATCATAACTGAAGCCAGTGAAGGAGAGCCAAGTTTAATTTTAGCCGCCGAAGTGGACGGCTCCAGAGCAGCCCAGGGGCGGGCCGAGGAGGCGGCGGTGGGGCAGCGGGGTGAGGGTTAGTTAGGCAGCGCCAAGGGCTGGGGGAAGTGTCTCTGGGCGGCCCCCGGGGGAGCCGTCTGTCGTGAGGACGAGGAGCGAAGCAGAGAGGCGAGCTCTGGAAGTTCGGGGGCTCGGAGAGTTTCCGCCTGAACTCTCGGGAGCCTTGGGACCGGCCGAAAATTACCCAGCACGGTGAGACTTCTTTAAAACCGATGCCGTCTCTGCCTTAGAAGTTCGCCCTTTGACACGCCGGCCCTCGGCCCAGGTCCCAGGGTGCAGACCCCCTCAGCCACACCCTCTGTGGGGGTCACACCCACCCGCCACAGCCAGGCTGCCCCGAGGACCTCGAGCTCAGGAGCCCCCCGTCCTCGTCCGCCACCTCCTGCGCAGGGCCTGACACTCGGCAACCCCACAACCCTCACAGTTGGGGAGCACGGCTCCCACCGCAAGTTGGATTTCACCATTGGCTTTCCGTCCAAGGTGTTGGAAGAGACGGTTCATCTCCCTTTACCACACTCGGCTCTTTCTCGTTTCGAGGTGGGTGGGCTTCGGGGCAGGGGAACTTCTAAACAGGACCGTGAGTCCAGGGCAGCCTATCTGTTATTCCGTAGCTTTCTCTGGGGCTCGCCGACCTTCCAAATCCACAGGTCCCCTCTTGCACCCAAAGGGGTGACCACACGCAGACCTGACACAGGTCCTGCTCCTTCCCGGGACCTCCCTCCCGGGTCACCACAAACCGGGCAGTTCCAGGAGCCAGAAGTCCACGGTCAAAGTCAGCAGGGCGGGCTCCCTCCAGAGACGGTGGGAACTGTTCCGGGGGACCAGCCCCGCCATCGGCTGGCACCTGCCATGGCACCTGGCCGTGCCCTGCCCTGCTCCGGTCTCTGTCCCGGTCTCGGCCGGCGCCTCCCCCTCCCCCTGCCCTGTGTCCTCTCCTCCACGAGGACGTTTGCTCTTGGAGTGGCGTCCACTTGGATAATTTGGGAGATCTCATTCGAGAGCCTTAGCTTCTGGCCGTCTGCACAGACTCTTTCCCAATAAGGTCACATTTGCAGGCTCCGCCGGGTAGACACGTTTTGGGGGACGGCCATTCAGCCCCCCTCACGTGGCTCTGTTACTCATCAATCGCACTGTGATGGGCGTGGCCATGTGACAATAAAACTTTATTTACAAGAGAAGGTAGAGGGCCGAACGGGCCCGGAGGCCCTAGTCTGCTGACTTCTGCTCCGGGGGGCTTTGAGCTTTATCGGTGGAGCCCTAGAACCAAGGCCACACACCCCTCTGGTCCCTCCTGCTCTCTGAAGAGGACAGAAAAGGTGGAGGGGGGAGTGGTGGGAGGAAGTGGAGACAACTGTTCTGGAACAACAATAAAAAAAGACTTAAAAAAAAGAAAAGGTGGAGGGGATGTGTGCAGGCTGAAGGCCTAGCGGCATGTCTGTCCCCGGGGACTGGGGACCGCTGGCGGCGGGCAGGAAGGGCAGCTGGGGGTGCAGTCTTCCACCCCGGGTCTTCCTGGACCTGAGTGTGGCACAGACGGCCCTCCGGCAGAATCGCCGGCCTGGGGTCAGGGCCGGGGCGGCCGCAGGCCCAGCGCATCAGGTGGAGAGGACGACGAGGGAGGGGACGGGTGTCCCCCCTCCACCGCCCACCCCGTTCTCAGCCCTGCTTCCCCACAAGCCCTTGGTCGGCGCCTCTGGTTAACGGCGGGGCCGGCTGGCCGCAGCTCTGGAGCTGTTTTCCAGCCCTGACTTGGAAATGCAGCTTTGAAACCTCTTCACTTGACCAAGAGGCCCCCAGTGACATTAGAATAATGATTATCGCATATTTTGCATTTTGTTGAAACGCGTATCGGAATAATATTACTCACAGGGGCCTCGCCAGCGGCGTGATTTAGGAGCGGGCTCGGGCCGGGGATGGATGGCGGCGGCCCGGTCTCCCTCCCGGTAACAAGCCCCAGAGGAGGCGCGCCCGTCTTTCCGCGCCACTCGCCGTCTGGAGGGAGCCCTATTTCTCCTTTACGCACTTTCGGAAACGCGGCATTGGCTGAATTTATGGACCCGGGTGGGGGCCTCCCCGCGAGCTGTGACCCGACCCGCGGAGCGGCGCTCAGCAGGAGCCGGAGCCGGCGCCGGGCGCCCACGCTCGCGGTTTGCTTCACAGACACGTCTCCCAGCGCGACACCAGCCCCACGTCTGGGTTCCGAGCCCATGACGAGCCAGGCCCTGGATCTTCCTTCTTGGACACGAGGTGCGTTTCCGTCTGTCACTCCTCCGTCCTTTCTTTTCTCAGCAAAGCTTTCTCAAGCGCCCGGAGACAGCAGCGCTATTCCCGGCTTGGAGATTCCGGAGGGTGTGAGAAGAGCCCGCCCCTCCCGGAGCTGTGTCCTGCGGGAGAAGGAGGCAGGGCAGGGACACCGGGTGAACTGGGCGAGGGGAGACAGCCTGGGGTCAGGGCCGCAGCGTTAGACTGGACGACCAAAGCCTCCTGGAGGAGGTTCGCGTGAGCCCAAACAGGAGGGCAGAGGGGGAAGCCAGCTGAGCCAGGCTGCAGGTGGGGCATGTGCAAAGGCCCTGAGGTGGTGGGAGGCGCTCGATGCTCTGGAGGAGCAGTGAGGGGGGGAGATATCCTGAGGCCTGGCCCTGGGGGCCTTCTGGGATCCCGAATCTCTGACATTGAGCGTGCTCTAGGTGCTCTGCAAGGAGAAACGGAGGGGGGAGGGAGGGAAAGAGGGATGCAGAGAAGAAAAGGGAGGGAGGGAGAGAAGGGGGGCCGGGAGTGCCCAGCACAAACCTGTGCGACCTACACGCACGCACCGGGGCCCAGTGCGTTTCTGGTTTCTCGTCCTTCGATGTCTTTGACGGGCCTGCTGGCCTTTGAGCAGCTCTGACCTTGGAGGCCTCCTTCTGCCGGGGGCCTCGTGTGGCTGCAATCGGTCGTCCCATCTGTCGGCAGAGGGGACGGGCCTGGGCGTGGGCCCGGTGGCTGCGCGTCCCGGAGAACCAGCCGCTCGAGCCAAGGCGACAGCCGCTGCGGAGTGCGTGCAGCCCAGGCGACGAGAACCCGCGCACGCGAGTCGGAATCTGTGCTGAGAGGCAGAGCGGGCCGGGGCAGCCCCCCGCTCGCCGCCCTCATTAAATAATGTCATTAGGAGGCGGCAGTGCCCGCACAGCCCGGGAGGAGGGTGGCCCCCTCCCCAAGGACGTCCCTCCGCCGCAGAGGCGTGGCTGCGCGCCGGATGGCCCCGTGGAGCCGGCACCTGTGCTGCGCATGGCTTCCAGGACGCCCCTGCGGATCGCTGGCTCACGTGACCTCCCAGCCCGGCAGATCCAGCGCCCGTGAGGCAGGCGTGATCTGCAGCGTCAACATTGCTTCCTGTCTGACGGGAGCCTCAAGGTCAGACACGCAGCCGGAGTCCCCAGCCAGGCCCCTGAGGCCCACGGTCACCGCGGGCAGCTGCCCTGGCCCTCCTCACCCGCGCAGGGTCAGGGCCACGCCGCACGGGCTCCCGGTGGCTGCGGGCACGCCACATCTCTCCAGCCCACCGGGATTCAGTACCTCACAGCTCCGGGGAAAGTCCAGGGTGGGTCAGCTGGGCTCTGGGGGCTGTGGGGGTTTGGGGCAGGAGCTGTGACCGGCCGCGGAGCGGGGCTGCTCTCTGAGCAAACCCGTGCACGACAGGCCACCAGGCCCAGCGGCCTGTGCTCGCCTCGCTGGGGGGCCCAGGGCGTGCAGGGCCCTGTGGGCGACCGCACACATTCACACGCACGGAGTCCAGTTCTCGCAGAAACACCCAGACAATCAGTAATCAAAGCCGAACCAAAAATAGGCTCTTTACAAGGCCCAATCTGCGCGTTTATAAAATTAACAGAGCATTCACCGCGGAGCGTCTCGGTCGAGAAAACGCTGCTGAGCCACCGGGGGCTGCGCCTGTGCGCGGAGGCAGACAGGCGTCCTTGTGCCTCGGTGCCTGGTGACGGTGGGGACAAATGGCCAGGGGCCTCGTGGCTTAAGGAACACGGTTTGTCGTCTGACACCTTCGGAGGTCAGAGGTCCCAGGGGGTCTGGCTGAAAGCCAGTCGCGGGTCGGAACTGTCCGCTCACTGTGGCGCTGTGACATGTGGTGATGAAGGTGTGTTGGGTCCTTCTCCCTCCAGGACAGGGGCTCCCAGTGCCCTTGCGGGGTCCCACGGTGACAGGAGTGGCGGGGAGAAATGGGGGCCCTCGTTATTCCTGTAACGAGCCCCCTCAGCCACACAGGAGCCTGTGCTCCGTCGGGGACTTTCCTGAAGTCCCTGCAGCTGGGGGCGGGAATCTCCGCCCCGCCCCGCCCCCGACCTCCAGGACCCTGTGGCCAAAGGGCAGTGGTGTCCCTACCGTGAGCTGGGCTCCCAGGGCTTCCGGCAGCCGCACAGCTGGAGGTGCTGGGCGGGGAGGGCGGTGCACCTGGAGGGGCACGGAAGCTCCGCCCCCTTCCCACACCTGATGTGTGCAGGTCCTCCACACGCCAGTTCCTGAGTTACACCTTTCAGGACAAATCCGTAATCCAGTAAATTTGTGAGCTGCTGCGGAAGGGGCCTGTGGGGGGCACCAGGCTCTCCCCACCACCCCTCGCCTCTGCTGGCCCTGGTCGCCTGCTTTCGTGGCCAGAGGCCTCAGGCCGCTGGGCCCTTTTTTCCGCTTTGTTACCAACATAGTGTGGTAACTCCCCCCTCCCACCTCCAGACGCAGGGACCCTCGCAGAGCTGTCTGTCCCAAACCTGCCCCCAAATGCCCCCAGCAACCCGTCCCCGCCCTTGGCCAGGCTGCCTGAGGCCCCAGCACCCCATCCCCGAGGGGAGGGAGGTCAGGGGGAAGTGAGGAGACCTCTGCCTCCACTGGGGCGCTGGCCTCCAGCCCTCCAGCCGACCAGAGACTCCGGTGGCGAGGAGGCCATGCATGCATCCCGATGGGCAGAGCCAGCCTTCCCCGGTGGGGCTCCTTGCGCCTGGGGGGCGGAGCGGGCCGCTGACACCCACACGGAGGCTGTCCCTGGGCTCTCCCGCAGGAGATGAGCCTGCTCCCCACAGTCCTGCAGGGAGAGAGAGAACGTGAATCTCTGCCTGGGGACTGTGGCTGCAGGGTCCCCCACATGCCCTCTCCCTGTGACAATGAGAGGGACACAGAGCCACAGCATCCGCCCCGTGGGGCCGCCCCCGAGCAGCCCAGCCTGGAGCAGGCGCCCACTGGCAGGTGCAGCAGGCGAGGTGGGTCGGGGGTGCAGCCCCAAGAGAGAGCGCCTGGACCCCACCAGCCTGCGGGGCCCACCCCACTGCGGGGACAGACTCCTCCCCTGCCTGAACCCCATCCTCACGTCCCCTGGGGAGGGGAGAGGGGCTGGAGCCCGAGAAAGGCAAAGGGGGAAGAACACGGCCCAATCTGTCACGCAGGGTAATGAGCTGGATTTATAGAAAAGGAAACACAATATGATTCCACGTAATGGCTGTTGACAGAGATGCAGGCTGTTCGCTCGCGAATATTAAATTGACAAACAGCGCAGCTCTGCCCGGCGCGAGGCCCTGATTTGCGGGTGCCTGTCAGAGGTGTGTGCGGCGGCACCAGGCCGGGGGGGAGCTCTCCCGATAACGAGAAGACGCGGAGGGATCTGGGACGCCCCCAGACGGGCTCCGCCTTCCCGCACCCCCCCCAGAGAGCCCGCTCCTCAGAAACGCCACCCCGTCCCCCGCTGTTCCAGAGAGAACGGGCCTCGTTTTTAAAAATTTAATTAAGGCCTTAGATCAGGTTTGCGTAATGAAATCTGGGCTGTGCGTAAGCGGGGTGACAGAGGAGCTTCCTCCGCTGACACCCTGGGCAGTGAGGGCCCCACCCTAGTGTTTCCCAGGCTGTGGCTGCGTCTCCGCCGTGGAAAATGTTCCCCCGGTTCCCAGCGTGCCGTTTTGTTTTTTTAAGCTCTGGAGAGTGTCCTTGTGGCGAGAGCCCGCGGGGTGGACGTGGGCCGCTGTCCTGACCTCGGGTCCCAGGGAACGCACTTCCTGCCCGTCTCCGTCCCCGTCCCTGGCCCCTTCCCCGAGGCGGCCGGCCTCCCAGCTGCGGGAGGCAACGCGCTCCCCAAGCAGTTGGAAGAAATGGGTCGTTTGCATGAAAAATCCTCTGTCAGCAAATAACAGACACTTAGCGAGACAGATTCGGTGAGATGGGAAATTACCGCTTCGATGGCAATTTACTCGGGGAAATGAAACAGGCAGGAAGGACCCTGGTGCTGAGTTTTCAGTAAAAATAGGAAGATGGCATCTGGGTCTGTTGAAAGGAGAGGAGCACGCGCAGGTGGGAAGGGAAGGAAAGGAGGAAAAGCGTGAACGAGGAAGGAAGTTCGGTGGGAAGGGAACGGCGGACAGGCAGGTGGGCGAGGACGGCGGGCACCTGCCTCCCTGGGGAGTGGGGACCCCGAGAAGCCGGCGGAGGCAGAGCGGGCCTCAGGGGGGCCTGCAGTCCTTGTCCCTGTGGCTTGTGGCTGGTGTGGCTATGGGGCGTCCCCTGGATCAGGGGGAAGGTGGGGTCACGGGAGCGTGGCCCATCTTCCCATGGGATTTCCCGAACCAGGGAAGTCCCTCGGAGACAGGGACGAGCCGGGAAGCTGTCCCTACCCCTGGTTCTGAGGGGGCCTGGAGCCCCAGTGGCCAGCCCCCCGCCGCTGACTCCCCATCCCAGGTCGACTGTCGCCCGGCTGCACGGGAGGGGCAGGGGGAACGTGCAGGAAGGCGTGGGCACCGTGCTTCTCACAGACGGCCTGTGAGAGGCGAGACTGAAGTCCCCTGCCCGTCAAAAGCCAGCCGACGGATGCTCCTGGGTGTGAGTCGCCCTGGGCCCCCCGCAGGGCCTCACAGAGTCCCCGCTCAGCAAACACGGGCTGAGAGGGAGGTTGAGAGCCTCTTCGCCCACCAGCTGCCCTTCCAAACCTCGGTCAGCCTTTTGGGAGTGGTCAGGTTACAGCCGGTCAGTGACTGACCTTCCATGGGACAAATGGGTCTTCAGGGAGTTTGGGGACACGTCTCCCTGGGTGGGTTAAATGCATGGGAATAACACTGGTATCAGGGGGTTTCTAAGGAAAGACAGACAGCTGGCATCTTCCCTACCTCCTCGAAGCCCGAGTCACTCCCGCGCCACGTGGGTGCGCACACCCCTCCCCCCTGCCTCTGCCTCTGCAGTGGCTCGCGCCCTGGCCTTGCGGCCGCAGCACTGCCTCTCGGGCGCTCTGAGAATCGTGCCATTGACATTGTTTGGCAGGAGGCTCCAGTCCGTACCTGGGTCACAGATTCACACCCGACAGAAGAACTGGTCCCCCGACCCTTGGGTATGTTTGAATGACGTGGCCCAGCCCCACCCGCACCGGGGCGGAGAGAAGCCGCCGGCAGGAACGCTGCGCACGCAGCTCACGGGAAACTCTCAGGCCCACGAACCGCGTGAGCGTCAGCAGACGGCTCCCCCCACCCCGGAGAGCAGGCCAGCAGGGCCCGGGAGCCGCACCCACTTCGGCGAGCACTCGGTGACAGGGACAGGCGAGTGTGGCGCATGAATCTGCTGAAAGAGGTAAAGGGCGCGATTGCGCCTGCGTCGGGCGTTGGTGGACTCCCGAGTCTGCGCAGTCTCTGTGGACAGATCAGGGGGCTCTACAGGGTGGGATACAAGGGTGCCGCGTGGTCCCTCGGGGACGGCTGGCACACGCGCACAGACAGTGGGGCGCGCGGGGAGCGAGGCAGAGCCCTGGTGGGGAGGTCCCGGCTCAGACCGCCCCGGGGCCTCCGGAGCAGCTGCCCGCGCTCTCCCTCCCCCGTGATGATGCCCCCAGCCGTGCTGGCTGCCCCACCGGCTCGTGTCCCCGCCCCTGGACCATCCCCCTCTGGTGGTGTCTCTGCCCGCAGTCTGCAGAGCTGGCCCAGCCTCCACGTCCAGCTTCCTCAAACTTGTTGGTCCCGTACCCCGCGACTGCCCCCGCACCTCGCAACGCGGCTTTCTCTCTGCCCTCGCAGCCCGCTCTGGGCTGACCTGCGGCGCCCGAAATGTGCGCGTTGAAGTCCTAACCCCGGGTCTCATAGCTGCCTGTTTAGAGACAGGTCTACACAGAGGTGACTAAGCTAAAATGAGGTCAGGAGGGTGGCCCTGACCCCAGAGGACTGTGTCCTTGTGAGAAGGACACAGACACAGAGGGACCGTGTGAGGGCACGGGGAGAGGACAGGCCTCGTGTTGAGCAATGTCCCTGACCTCACCCACCGGGGCAGGTAGCCCAGGAGCGCCCCACTCTCCCGTTGTAGCTCCCCAATGCCTCCACGCTTCGCCAAGTGTCCCCTGGGCAACCGCGCCCAGGTTCTCCCGTCCTGCCTCCCCTCCCACCCTCTGGCCCAGTGATCAGGCTGCCCTGTGTGTTGAAGGTGGGGGGGCTTCTGTCACGTGCACGTGCACACACATGCACACTCATGGATGTGTCACACGCACGCATGCGTACACACACTCATGGATACACACATAGGCACATGCGCCCGCCCCGTTCTCCAGGCCCCCGCCCGCGGGCAATGCATATGCCCATCTTTGAATATTTCTGTTGTGGTTTCTCTTCCTTGTTGATCTGCAAGCTGCAGTGCGAAACAGTTAGCGATGCAGATTTTCACTGTGGATAAACAAATACAGAAAATTGACAGATGTGTTCTGCAGATGCACTTCACAAAAATAGCGTCCCTCGTGCCGGGAGCGGCGTCCCAGGGACGGCTCCCTGCACGCCTCTGGACACCCCTCCCGGCGTTCACAGTGGGAGCTGAGGAGCAACGAGCAGGGGTGGGCCTCACCTGAGACACCGGGGGCGGTGGCTGGTGTGACCCAGGCACATTGGCCTCCCAGACGAGGAGGGGCCTGCGGAGGGGCAGCAGGCGGGGCCCGGAGGGTGCCTGGAGCCCCCTGGGGGGCGGGGCTGGGAGTCAGGAAGGCCCGAAGCAGATGGGGAAGCCAGCTGCATGTGCGGCGGTGGCACAGGCCAGCGGAGACGTGGCCCTAGGAATGGGGATGGGACAAGGGCACGAAGGCGGCCAGCCCCTGACGCGGCAGGACCTGGCCTCCGCCCCTGCAGCAGGAGGTCTCGGCCCCTGCACCCCCATTCCAGACGCCTCCAGACCTCTGAGAAACTGTCCTCAGCGGGGCCGCTGGTGGTTCCTAGGAAAGGGACCAGGGTGGAGACTGTGGCAGGTGGGTCCCACACAGGTGTCATTCTGACCCCTGGCACCAGCGGGCTCTGCCCAGAACCACCGCCTGGGGGCTCCGGGAGCATCAGGGCACTTGGTCCCGCTCCTACTGCGGGTAGGGACACTGGGCTGGGCCTCTGAGGCCAGGACGTGGGGAGCAAGGCGTCTGGAAGCGGGAGGGTCAGTCCGGTGTCCCGGGAGAATCGGCGTCCAGTCACACTCTCTCCCCATCCGAGAGCCCATGAGTGGTAAGGCCCGGCCCCCCCCTTTGTACACTTGGGTGTGTGCAGGCGATGCGTGCACGTCCCCTGCCTTTGCCCTCCTTAGTAAAACGCGGTCGCCGCTCCCCAACTCGAGCCCGCCGCAGCGCCTGGGGTTTTGTGTCCCTCTGTGCCGAAGGAGAGCACGGAGCTCGTGACGCTGGCTCCCTTCTCCGGGCAGGGTTTTCCGTAGCCATCGGGTCCCCTTGTTCTGCACGTGCCCGGGCCCCTCGACGTAACCCATTCACACACCTACATGCTTACACACAGACGCACACGCCGCCCACTCATAAGCATGCCCGTGTGCACGACCACACGTGTGCACAAAGTGCACACCAGCCTCGCACACAGACCGCACATCCATGCCCAAGCACACGCACC
>JAPYXV010003292.1:0-12388 GCA_028533065.1 Trachops cirrhosus
AAATGTAGAAGCTAAAGAACTTATGACACATGGACATGAACTAAAGGGGGGAGTGGGAGAGGGTGTTCAGGGTGGAGGGGAACGAAGGGGGGATAGTAGGACAAATGTATAGCATTATCACTAAAATATGTTTTAAAAAAATGAAGGTAAAGCCCTGACTAGCACAGCTCAGTTGGTTGGGCGTCATCTTTTAAAAAGAAAGGTCACAGGTTCAATTCCTGGTCAGGGCACATGCCTGGATTGCGGATTCAGTTCCTGGTCAGGGTGGGTACAAGAGGCAACTGATGGATGCTTCTCTCTCGCATCGATGTTTCTCTTCCTCTCTTTCTCCTTCCCTTCCCCTCTCTAAATAATATAAATAAATAAAATCTTTTAAAAACTGAAGGCAAAGATATTTTCAGACAAACAAAAAGTGAGTCCACTGTCAGCATACTCACATTAAGGGAAATTCTAGAGAATCTTCAGTCATAAAAAGGGGGAGGGAAAGGAAGGAAAAACAATGAAAGTGACAAATATGTGTGTAAATTTAAATGAACATTGACTCTAAAACAAAAATGATGATGTGTCATGGTGTTTAAAATATGTAAAAAGGGAATTAAGACATGACACAACAGCACAGGAGTCACTGGCAAATCAAGTTAGAGTCCTAAAGTCTGTGTGTTGTGCTGATGGGGAGCAAAGTGTCAGTGAATGTCAGACAGTAAGGCAAGATGAAAGTTTTGCTAAGTCCCCAGATAGGAAAACAATATATAATTAGCTGACTAATTAAAGGGGGAATAAAATAAAACTTACTATTAAAAAACGAGATGCGGACTTATGGCCAAGATGCAGGCACAGGTAGATACAATTTGCCTCCTCGCACAACCAAAAGAAGGACAACAACAAATTTGAAAACAAAAAATAACCAGAACTTCCAGAAAATAGAACTGTACGGAAGTCTGACAACCAAGGAGTTAAAGAAGAAATATTCATTCAGACTGGCAGGAGGGGTGGAGACAGGCAGTCAGGGAGGAGAGGACATGCAGCAAGGTGGACAAGCTGGAGGACCATGTGGACTGGGGCATGCAAGGCAGCGACTGGCAGACAGGGCTGTCCCACATTTGCTCGTGGATAAACCGGGAGGAACAACAGGGGAGCAAGACAGACTGTGCAATCCAGGGTTCCAGTATGGGAAAAGAAAGCCAAAACCTCTGGCTATAAAAACCTGTGGGGGTTGCAGTGGCAGGAGAAACTCCCAGCCTCACAGGAGAGTTCACTGGAGAGACCCACAAGGTCCTAGAACATACACAAATGCACCCACCCAGGCAGGAATCAGCACCAGTCAGGGCCAATTTGCTTGTGGGTAGTGGAGGAAGTGACTGAAAGTGGGGCAAGAGCTGAGCAAATGGCATTGTTCTCTCTTGGACTCCTCCCCCACATACAGTGTCAAAACACAGGGAGCAAGGATGTGGGTTTCCCTGACTGGGGGAATACCCACGGCTCTGCCCCTTACAACATAATAGGTGCACCAAGACAAAGAAATATGGCCCAAATAAAAGAACAGATCAAAGCTCCAAAAACAGAAGTAAGTGGTAAAGAGATAGCCAATATATCAGATGCGAAGTTCAAAACACTGGTAATCAAGATGCTCACAGAAAGGGTTGAGTATGGTCTCAAAATAGAGGAAAAAGTGAAGGCTATGAAGAGTGAAATAAAAATAGACAGAGGCCCTGGCTGGTGTGGCTCAGTGGATTGAGTGCTGGTCTGTGAACCAAAGGGTTGCTGGTTCAATTCCAAGTCAGGGCACATGCCTGGGTTTCAGGCCAGGCCAGACCCCCCAGTAGGGGGTGTGTGAGAGGCAACCACACATTGATGTTTCGTTCCCTATCATTCCCTTCCCCTCTTTCTAAAAATAAATGAATAAAAATGTTTTTTAAAAAGAAAAGAAAAATAGACAGGGAACCAACGGTGAAGGGAAGGAAACTGGGACTCAAATCAACAATTTGGAGTAGAAGGAAGAAATAAACATTTAACTAGAATAGATGAAGAAACAAGAATTCAAGAATATGAGGAGAGGCTGCAGAACCTCCGGGACAATTTTAAACATTCCAACATCAGAATCATAGGAGTGCCAGAAGAAGAATAGGAAGAGCAAGAAATTGAAAACTTATTTGAAAAAATAATGAAGGAAAACTTCCCCAGTCTGGCAAAGGAAATAGCCTTCCAGGAAGTCCAGGAAACTCAGAGAGTCCCAAAGAAGTTGGACCCAAGGAAGCACACACCAAGGCACATCATAATTACATTAGCCAAGATGAAAGATAAGGAGAGAATCTTAAAAGCAGCAAGAAAAAAGGAAGACAGTTACCTGCAAAGGAGTTCCCATAAGACCATTAGCTAATTTCTCAAAGGAAACCTTGCAGGCAAAAAGGGGCTGGAAAGAAGTATTCCAAGTCATGAAAGGCAAGGACCTACATCCAAGATTGCTCTATCCAGCAAAGCTATCATTTAGAATGGACTGGCAGATAAAGTGCTTGCCAGATAAGGTCAAGTTAATGGAGTTCATCATCACTAAGCCCTTATTATGTGATATGTTAAAGGGACTTAATCTAAGAAAAAGAAGGAGATTAAAACTATGAACAGTAAAATGGCAACAAACTCACAAATATCAACAACTGAACCTAGAAAACAAAAACAAAGCAAACAACTAGAACAGGAACAGAACCACAGGAATGGAGATAACATGGAGGACTATTAGCACGGAGGGGGCAGAGAATGGGGGAGAAGGTACAGGAATAAGAAGCATAAATGGTAGGTACAAACTAGACAGGGGGAGGTTAAGAATAGTATAGGAAATGTGGAAGGCAAAGAACTTATATGTACGACCCATGGACATTAACTGGGGTGGGGGGATGCTGCTGGGAGGGGGTGTGCAGGGCTGAGGGGAATAAAAGGGAGAGAAAAACGGGACAACTGTAATAGCACAATCAATAAAATAACTTTAAAAAAGACAGCAAGACAAGCCCTGGCTGGTGTTGTTCAGTGGGTTGAGCAAAGGCCTGTAAACCAAAGCATCACTGGTTTGATTCCCAGTCAGAGCACATGCTTGGGTTGCAGACCAGGTCCCTAGTTGGGGGACAGTCGATCTGCTGTTTCTCTTCCTCTTTTTCTCCCTTCCTTTCCTTCTCTCTAAAAAATAAATAAAATATTTAAAAACAAAAGACAAGAAAACAATATGTCAAAATATAGTACATTTGTACAAATGGAAAAAATTGTATGCAAAAAAGAATACATGTCAAGAAGTACAGGATTTTTTATTTTTTAATATATTTTATTGATTATGTATGCTATTATAGTTGTCCCATTTCCCCCCTTTTATTCCCCTCCACCCTGCACACCCCCTCCCACCCACATCCCCCACCTTTAGTTCATGTCCATGGATCGTACATATGAGTCCTTTGACTTCTACATTTCCTATACTATTCTTAACCTCCCCCTGTCTATTTTTTACCTACCATTTATGCTACTTATTCTTGAACTTCAGGATTTTTTAAAAAATATTTTATTTATTTATTTTTAGAGAGAGGAGGAGGGAGAAAGAGGGAGAGAACCATCAGTATGTGGTTGCCTCTCTTGTGCCCCCTACTGGGGACCTGGCCTGTATCCAGGCTGTGTCCTGACTGGGAATTTAACCGGTGACCCTTTGGTTCACTTGCTGGCTGGCACTCAACCCACTGAGCCACACCAGCAAAGGCAGTACAGGATTTTTTTTTAGGAGGGTGAAACTATTTTGTATGACACTGTGATGGTGGGTGTGTGACACTGCATTTACCAAAACCCATAGAACTTTGCAATACAAAGAGTAAAATGTAATGTATGCAAACTAAAACATAGATATCATTTAGGAAGTCAGGAGATCCCAGGGTGAAATGAAGAACGTAGCCAGAGAATCTAACACAAATGTGCGAAATAACTTCTCTGACCTGAGTAACTTGGAAATGAGTGGAAACTGTAAGACTAAAGACAGAAGGAGCTGTCCACAAACACTGCACTCTACTTGACACAGTCAGTCGTTCTAGTTGACGTTTGCCCCACGTGAACAGCTGCGACACCACTACACATGCACACTGGAGTTGAACAGCTACGTCGATGGTGGGAGCCAGGTGTCTCGCTGTTGGAGTCGGAGTTCAGAGGTACACAGAGGATGAAGCTAGAATGACCTATGCAGTAATGGGTTGGAGGTGGAACCATGGTAATGAAATCATGTTTAGCTTAATACAGATACAGATATTTACAAGTAGGACTATTTATAGATATGGGTTAGTCCCCACGTATTTCCTTGCTTTGTCAGCTGAGAGAGCCTAGGTGTAATGACATCTAGTGGCAGCAAGCACACCTAGTACTCAGATCTTGGTTTCTAATGTCATTCTTCAATAAAAGGAACCAGGACTCCTTCAAGAAATGGCTGGTTTTAGGACTGGGGCAGGGAGTGTAGGAGCTATGGCTGGAACACCTTGTAGTGCCAGAAAGGAAGGAAGTGATTTAAAAAAAAAAATTACAGCCCTGGCCGGTGTGGCTCAGATGGTTGGAGTGTCACCCCATAACTTAAAGGTCATGGGTTTGATCCCTATCCCTAGTCTGGGTGTGTCCCAGAGGCAACCAATCTATGCTTCTCTCTGGCACTGATGCTTTTCTCTCTCCCCTCTTCTCTCCCTTCCTCTCTCTCTAAAAGCAATGAAAAAATATCCATGAGTGAGGACAAAAAAGTTACAATGATGGGGGCATCTCCAAGGGACAGAGGAATCACTGAAGGAGCTCCCAATGGCCAAAGGTGGGGCAATTTGAGCAACAAAATATATAAAGTGTTATAGAATAGGATTATAATACAAAGTACAAAATAAATTCATATTAATCTGCACTGATATAAATAAATAACTGAATATATAAATAAATGGTTGATGAGAGACAGATTTGTGCAGAAAGTTTCCAAAACACTAATGTAAATATTCTGTCCTCAAGAGGGTGGAGCATAAGTCCCTATTCTCAAGTGTGGGCTGCACAAGCATGTGGTGTGTCAAGGAGGGTCCGAGTGTAGAGTGGACACTACCTCAGCCAGGCGATCAAGGTCGGAGATGAATCATGTGGATAGTATGTACTCTTGAGATGATGTGATGAAAATGGCATTTTACCTCTGTTCTCTTTCTTTTTAAAACCCTTGACCCCAGTCTAATCACAAGAAAACATCAGACGAATTCCAACTGAGGGACAGTCCACAAAATACCTAACCAGTACTCCTTGAAACTCTCAAGGTCATCAAAAACAAGGAAAGTGTCACCCTGACTTGTGTGGCTCAGTGGATTGGGTCCTTCTGCAAACCAACAGGTCATCAGTTCAATTTCCGGCCAGGGCGCATGCCTAGGTTGTGGTTCATATTCAGTCCATTACTGCTTACAGAGTGCCCTTCCAGCTTGCTCATGCCCATCTGAGGCCCCTCGATTTGGCAGCAAGGCTGTTTCTGCATTCCTGCCTAGCCACCAGCCAAAAACCAGCTTGTCACTTCCTTCTCAGCTTAGCCATACACCCTTTTGGTTGCCTTCTTGTCGCAGATCCCAAAAGAGAGGTCAGTGGGTAGCTTGAGCTCTTTTGTTTTTTTTAAGATTTTATTTATTTATTTTTAAAGAGAGGGGAAGGGAGGGAGAGAAATACCAGTGTGTGATTGCTTCTCAAGCACCCCCTACTGGGGACTCACCCCAAAACCCAGGCATGTGCCCTGACTAGGAATGGAACTAGTGACCCTTTGGTTCGCAGGCTGGCACTCAATCCACTGAGCCACACCAACAAGGGCTCTATCTTAAATATTTAGAAACAGGTCGTGACTCTTCCCAAAAGTGGCCGGCAATAACCTCTGAAAAATGGTTCACTATTCACTTGACCCAGAAACCTCCCCCAAAATCATGCAGATCAAGAGGTTCAAATCTTCATGTTCACTGTAAGAACACTTGTGACATTGCCCAGGCCATCAAGGGTATGCATATTTGAAAAGTCACCAAGTATCTCCCCTGGCTGTCGTGGCTCAATGGATTGAGTGCTGGCCTGAGGACCAAAAGGTCATCAGTTTAATTCCCAGTCAGGGCACATGCCTGGGTTGTGGGCCAGGTCCCCATTTTTGGGTGCGTAAGAGGCAACCACACATTGGTGTTTCTCTCCCTCTCTTTCTCCCTCTCTTCCTCTTTCTAAAGTAAGTAAATAGAATCTTTTCTTTTTTTTTTTTAAGAAAAGTCACCAAGTATCTGAAGGATGTCACTTTATAGAAGCACTGTGTGCCATTCTGTCATTACAATGGTGGAGTTGGAGTTGGTAGGTGTGCCCAGGCCAAACAACGGGGCTGGACACAGGGTTAGTGGCCCAAAAAAGAGTGCTAAATTTTTGCTGCACATGCTTAAAATACAGAGAGTAATGCCAAACTTAAGGGTTTCCACATAGATTCTCTGGTCATTGAGCACACCCAAGTGAACAAAGCTCCTGAGATGTGGTGCAGAACTTACAGAGCTCGTGGGAGGATTGACCCGTACATGAGCTCTCCCTGCCACATTGGGGCAACTGGTCCTGAAAAACACCAGATTGTTCCTCAACCATAAGAGGATGTTGCACAGAAGAAAAAAGATATCCCAGGAGAAACTGAAGAAACAAAAACGTATGGCCCAGGAGTAAATTCAGCATCAAATAAATACTAACAAAAGATTAAAAGAAAAGAAAGAAACAAGGCACGAAACCAGTGACACACAGTGGGCACCCTGGTAGCCTTCCTCCGGCTCTGCGCACCTCTGCTGCTCACAGCTCCCTGCACGTCCAACAAAGTTCTGCTCAAGCTCTTGGTTTGGGGGCCCCTTGAGGATGGCAGAAAGCAGTTGTATTCTTTTGGAAGTCTTTCAACAGAAACATTGTCCTCAGCCACTGAGTCTCAATATCTCTCCTCTAGTCAGAGTAGATTCCAACAGAGACTGCAGGCAGAGATGACGTATCTCCATTCCTCGTCTGAGACTTTCCAATCCACAGTGGGATATGTCAGGGTCCCAGGGGCAAAATGGTCTGTTAACACAGCTTTCTCCTGGGTTCTCTCTGGTTCTAGAGAAAGAAAAATGCAATCTGTACTAATTCCAAGGGGTTTTCTAGGCAGACTCACTTGGATGTAGGTCATTTTAGTGAAAATGTTCACCAATGTTCACACTTTGGTCTAGGTGTCACATTTTGCTGGGTGTCTATGTCCTTCCCAAATGTCCAAAGTCCTCATGGGCTGCCCAAGGCGCCAAGACCCAGGATCTGAGAGGTAGCACTGTTCTAAGAAAACATCGTAATTAAAATGAAGCCCTCTTATTTATCAAAAGGACATCATTAAGATAATTAAAAGACAAACCACAGACTGGGAAACCACATGCCAACTTCTTTCCCATCACTTAGGACAGTGTCAAAATAATCTGCTTATATAGCCCCCTCTCAACCCTAATTCCAGCAGATTATAAACTCTTCCAGGTCAAGTGTTGCCTCTTATATATATTTGTTTATCCGGAAACTAGCATAGTGCTGGTGAAAGTATGTAGTTAATAAACATTTTTGAGCTTCAGTAACTTGCGTTGGTCAAAAGTCTGAAAATGAGAAAGTGGGCAAGAGGGAACGGTCTGTTTGGCCAAAGCAGAAGGGAGAAGGGATGTCAGTGAAGGGATGAGCACTGGACAAAGGAACTGCATTGAATTCCATTGACAGTGGAAGCAACTGAATGTTGTTGTTGTTGTTTTTGAGGGGTCACTAGGTTCTAAACTGCTGGAGGACAGACACCATATCTTTTATCTCCCACAGTGACTCTTGCAGTGTTTGACACATAATCGGCACTCAGAAAATGAATGCAAAATGTATCAGTAAATGAACAAGTGCCTCAAATGGATGGGGTGGAGGCAGAAGAGTCAACATGTAAACGGGTAAGGTAAGGATGAGGACGTTTCTAAATCCACAGCGGCTATCCTATAGGGTGTCCAGACTGTGCGTGCTGAAGACAGATTCCTTTTTGATGCAGCTGCTTTCGAAAACCAAGAACACCCACACTTTACATTTTTCCAGTCCTAGAGAATTGCTTGCAAAACAATGCCTTGGAAACTAATGAAAATTTCTGCCATCAGGTGTTTCTTGAGCACCTCCTGTGTGCTCAGCATCTGGTTGTAGGGCCTTGGGTAAGTGTACTCTAGAGAAATAGCACCTCATCACCAAGGTAGATTTTTCAGGCCAGAAACAATGAAAAAAACATACTAAGCTGCAGTGATGTAAAAGAGCAAAGCCAAGGAAGGCTACTCATTTGGAATGGGGATGGATGGGATTTGCATAAGGAAACAGAGGCATTTCAAGGAAGCCACACACAGAGAGTTGAAAAAGAGCAGATTGGTGGTTGCAAGTAGAGAAGTTATTTTTCACACCTGGAATACCTCTTGCATGCTCAGGCATGACACTAAGCAATGGAAAACAGACAACCTGCCCTGGCTGGTGTGGTTCAGTGGATTGAGTGCTGGCCTGTGAACCAAGGGGTCTCTGGTTTGATTCCCAGCAAGGGCACGTGCCAGGGTTGTGGACCAGGTCCCTAGTGTGGAGCCCATGAGAGGCAACCACATTGATGTTTCGCTCCATCTCTTTTTCTCTCCTTTCTCCTCTCTCTAAAAATATATAAATAAAATCTTTAAAAAAAGAAAACAGACAACCTGTCCTCAGGGAGCTCTAGTCTGGGAGGTGGGGAATGGAGGAAGGTCCAAAAACAAATATAGGTCATAAGTATTATTGCACAAGAACGTAAGCCCCCAGAAAGTAGAAGCCTTATCTGTCCTGCTCATTACTAAATCCTCAGTGCTGGGAACAGTGCCAAGCACAAATCAGGTGCTCAACAGATGCAGACTGAATGAAGAAAAGCTACAATGGGGTATAGAAACGGCAATA
Source organism: Trachops cirrhosus (assembly GCA_028533065.1). NCBI lineage: Eukaryota > Metazoa > Chordata > Mammalia > Chiroptera > Phyllostomidae > Trachops > Trachops cirrhosus. Next base: position 8,950 of record JAPYXV010003292.1, read on the forward strand.
TTGATAGTTATCATTTATTGAGCACATACAAGTGCTAGGCAATATGCTGAGAGTTTACATACATTATCTTACGTGATCCTCCAAGATTTTGAGAGTATTATAATTATCTCATTTTAAACATTTGGGAACCAAGGCTGTATACAAGTAACAGTTGCCTTGAGGTTACCTAATCAGCAAGTGACAGAACTGGAACTTGAATTCATGACTTTCTAAATACACAGTCCAACCTTTGCACCTGGAGTCTGTTGTTCAAAACGCTGTTTGGGGGAAGTTTGTCTGAAAAGTGCAGGGAAAGATCTCAGATAGGGAGGCTACTACATACAGTTACGAGTATGAACTAAAGAGGTTATAGTGGAAATGGAGAAGAAAGGATTAACTGTTTTGGCACCTCAAAGGGCTTGGTGACTTAGTGGATGTAGGGGATGACTAAGTGTCTTGCCTGGAAACAGAAAGAATGATGGTAACCCTGAGAGAAATAGCTTTTCTCTAATTCCTAGATCAACAGTACACTCTACAATCTAGATATACGATCAAAATCTCTTGGTGTACCAGTTCCGCAAAGCACCTGGTGAGGCGCTGGTCACAAACGGTAAGGGCAAGACAGCTTGAAAAGACACTGAAGAGGGCAGAATAATGAAAGCGTTGGAGGACGCACAAACAAGACTAGCCTGTTTTAGGTGCCTCGCATCTCCGAGGCCAGCGGGCACTACGAAGGGAAAGGTGGGGCTTGTCCCAAGAACTACAACTCCCAGAAGGCATCCGGCGGAGCACTTAGGTTTCTGGCCAGAGCTTATTTCCGGTCTTTTGGATGCTGACGTTCTCTTCCGGTTTTGTTGTCTACTCCCCCGCCCCCCCAGCCACCCACCCCACCCCGTCCCACGGGAGAAAGGCTTTTAGGATGTTCACGGTGAGTCCAGTGGGTTTAGGAGTGCGAGCAGGAGAGGGGAGAGTCTCATCTCCGCAGGTCACCCAGCCGCTGAGGGTAGTTCCGGCAGAGGCGGGGGAGGGGGCGCGCCGCGGGCGGACCTGTAATCTTGGCGAGAGTGGGGAGGGGGGCAGAGCGGACTGAGCCCCCGGAGGGACCCACGAAGGGATGTGGGGACGGAGAGAATGGGACCCGGAGGGAAGGATGGAGGGTGGGGTGTAGGGGAGGGCCCCGCGAGCGCGCGGTGGAGTCTCAGTGGAGGTGGGTGGTGGAGGAGAGGGCCGCGTTCCGGAAGGCAGCAGCCGAGGGGGACTCGTGTAAAGCAAAGCTGGAGGCTGCTGCAGGTCTGAAACGGGCAGAAATGGAGCACCCCAAGGAAAGCCCTATTGTAGCCACGTGGCGTCATCTCAGAAGACCCTACCAGTTGGGGAGTGCCCTGGGGCCCTGGTAGAAAGAGAGTAGCGGGTGTGCTGGTGCTTAGACTGAGCTTCCGAGGGCTTGCGGGGTCATCGAGTCTCGCCAATAGTCCAGTGGCTTATGGGCTGCTCTGTGCAAGGGGCTGTTGCTTTGATAAGAACAAAGAGCTTTGATAGACCTTGCCACCGAGGACTCTCAGGGAGATTTTGGTGATTTTACACGCTTGGGTTGAGTGCTCACTTTGCTATTTCTTCACAGATGAGGCTGCTGGCATTTGTGGTGGCTCTCTTTGCCATCACTCAAGCAGAGGAAGGAGCCAGGCTTTTGGCCTCTAAATCACTGCTGAACAGATATGCCGTGGAAGGGAGAGACCTGACTTTGCAGTACAACATCTACAACGTTGGCTCCAGGTGGGAGGCTCTGGGGCTGCAGGCTGGGCACTCTTCAGGCCTCTTCGGTTTCCCAGCTGAGAACAGGGACTGGTAGTAGCTTGTCTTCGAGAGACCTCTCGAAGACAGATATTATAAGTAAATGAGCATACGGGTGGACCTGATTTTGGAAGAGGAGGACATTCTTACCGAAGTTTCAGAAAACTGCCTTCCACTTTTTTGAGTTGGGAGAGTTTTAGGGTGGGGAAGAAGCAAGGATGTGAAACTGGGAGAGGAAGATGAGAAGGCATAAAATGTGTGATCTTTTGTTAGGATCCTCAGCATTTAAAGTTTCAGCTGCCTTTGTTTCATTAGCCTGTACACATTTTTGTTGCCTTTAATTAGATTTTCCATATGTGTCTTGCTCCTCTCCCCCTGCCCCCAACACACACGAGAAATTTAGGCAAGGATGGGTTTGGGCCCATTTCTTCCCAAATACTTGAGTATTTTGGTGCTTCTAAGCCATAGAATCCAGTCTTTGACCAGTTTACTATCTGTGTGACTCATGTCTGACTTTGTAGTTCTGAATTCTTAGGACAGGCAGGCAGATTGGATTGCTGATTGCTTTCATTTTCCTATCCATGACTTCCTAACCTTTCTCATTGCTTCTGTTTTCTAGTGCTGCATTAGATGTGGAATTATCTGATGATTCCTTCCCTCCAGAAGACTTTGGCATTGTCTCTGGAATGCTCAATGTCAAATGGGACCGGATTGCCCCGTATCCTCCTGACACTGGGTGATGAAGACTGGTGGTGGGGGAGGGAACATTGCCAGCAGAGCAGCAGGGTCACTTCAAACAAATGGCATGGCCATTTTTCTGTCTCTCTTTGGGTGACATGGGGCAAGAGGTGCTGGTGACAGTTGTGGGAGTGTGACTTAGAGCAGACCTGAGGCTCTGGACAGGTTAGAAGGCCCTAAAATATACTCTGTTGGGAAGATGTAGACATGTATAATGTGCACCCATATTTTTGGCCCAAACTTTCAGGAAAAAAACTTTTGTTTTAAGTTCTCGATACAATTATTTATTTGTTTATTAATATTTAGATACTTGGTTTTTTGTATTATAAAGGAATTTTAGCATTTATTTTTGAACATATGGTACAAGAAATTTTATGTAACAAATAATTAGAAAACACCAGAACAGGATACAAGGTATTTCAGACACCTACCCATGTATAATGCACACCCTTATTTTTCCCTCAAAAATTTGGGCCAAAAAGTGCACATTATACATGGCAAATAGATGTTAGTGCTCTGGCAAAGATGAGTAAGGTGCTTTAAAAAAAATTCCATTGGGTGCTAATGCAGAGGACCTGGTGACCTTTTAAGACTCTTTAGTCAGCAAGTCTCTTATTCTGATCCACCAGTTATTTCCTGAGTATTTTGTGAATTAGACTTTTTTCCTCATGATTTAAAGTATGTTTAGATTTTCTTTTTTCTTTTTTTAATTTTTTTATTTTAGTTTATTCAGTACAGTTTCTATCCTTTATTCCCATTCCAGCCCGCCCACCCATTCCTCCCCTCCTCCCTCCCCTTTCCAACACCCCTAGTTTTGTCCATGTGTCCTCTATATTTGTTCCTGTAAACCCTTCCCTTCTCCCCTGAAATTCCCTCCCCTCTCCCTTCTGGTCACTGACTACCTGTCCTCTATTTCAGTGTCTTTTGTTAT
>JAPYXV010003293.1:0-12388 GCA_028533065.1 Trachops cirrhosus
ACTTATTTTAGTAAAAGGTCAGTGCAAAAGAATGTAACTGTATCAATGTTAATTGAATATGAATAGGTAGCTAGCAGCTACCTTGCAGGTAAAAAAGGAAAGTGATACATTAATCAGTATACTTTCTAGGGTAATGTGAACCAAAGGGGTAGAAGACAAAAACGGATGCACTATTATTATGCCAATATGCCACCATTCCGTCTACTAGATATACCATCTTTAGGCTCTTATTACTGAAAAACATTGGGAGTAATCCTATTCTTATATGAAGGTTGCTATTTTAAATTCTGAATGGGATATCTAAAAGATTTTGACTGATATTATTGAAGACACTTTGGTATTTATTTATCACAAAAGTCATATTGGGTCAACTCTAATAATTAGTAATGCCAAGCTGTTGCCTCATTGCCTAATACTTCAATTATTTTAATAGTTTTGTAATCACATTACTTCACACAATCATGACTCACAGTGATGAAATTGATAGCTACTGCATTACTATGTTCATACCAAAGAGGGATGGATGTGTAAGGCATTACCATACAAATTATTTCCTCAAATATTTTGCTTACTTCTTTGCACTAGATTCATGGAAACTTATTTTTAGGCATAAGCATGTACATTGAGCCATTGGGGGCATTTAAGGTTGACTTCAATACAGCAGTTTATTTGATACCTTCTTAATTTCCTTACATTAAATGATTACATGCCATTTAGATTAAGATTTGCTGATATTGTACTTATTCAAATGCCAAAGTCTCTAAAAAACATTACACAAATTTATTATGAACTGAAATTTGTTCAACAACTTCTGGTGGGTATGGGGTATGTGGAGATAGCAAAATCATGTCTCAAGCCCGCCATCCATGGTGGTTTTTCAGCTCCTTGTGGAGCTAGAGCTGTTGCATTGAGCCACTGTGATATTACTGCATAGTGTCATGCACCATATAAGCAATTTGGCAAAGAAAAGGAAATTTTTCTGGTGTGAGGGAAGAGCAGGGACCAAAAAAATAATAATAAAGCTTTTAATTTTAAAGGTATAAAGGATTTCAAAAATTCCTTCTGCTACTTTAGGCAATTCATGCAACCCTTAGTAGCTTAATTGATCTATTTGCATAAATAAGAATATTTGGTTCCTCTCTGTCTTAAAGTTCTATAAGATTCTTGGAAGAGATTATAGTCCTAAAGGATCATTTATTGTTGACAAGTGGTGACTACAGTCTAAACAGAATTGTTCTTAAAATGATAACCAATCTCCACAACATAATATATATATAATATATAACACCTTTCCTGTGTGAAAAGATTTGTAAGGAGGTAATTTTTATTAGTATAATGTGGTTTCTTCAGGGAAAAAACCAGTAATTTTTGTGGAGTTATTAATAATCTTTAAAGGATTAAAAGGTAACTTAAAAATTAAGTACTTCAAATTTTAGTAATTTGTTGAGTTTTCAAAGATTAGTTTTTTCTAAAACATTTTTGCATTAATAAGCATGCAAATGAGATGTGCAAATTGCTTGCTGCATGGAACTATTCACACAGGAGACATTACATTTGTTTGTATAGGACATGTTTAAGGAAATTAGGGGAGAAATATAAAACTCCTGGATATGCATTCTGAGCCTTCTCTTCCACTTTTATATATTTCAGATTTGAATGCATTTCGTTTTCAGTTTTAAACATTACTCTGTTTACTTAACTCCATTTAATAGTCAATTACAATCTTAGGATATGCTTCTTTTCATAGTACATGGCATAAAAGGAAGCTCCTTATATTCTTATGTGAAAAAAGACATTGTAACAAAACCTTATTATAATAAAATTATTAGTTATTAACCAAAACACATGACTTAGACTATTTCAAATGAATTATTGCATAAAATAGTCCAATCAATATGAACAGGCAATCAAGAATACAGATAATCAGGCCTGGCCAGTGTGGCTCAGGGGATTGAGCACTGGCCTGCGAACCAAGGAGTCACTGGTTCAATTCCCAGTGAGAGCACATGCCTGGGTTCTCACCCAGAGTGGGCCAGGTCCCCAATAGGGTGCACATGAGGGGCAACCACACATTGATGTTTCTCTACCTTTCTTTCTCCCACACTTCCCCTCTGTCTAAAAATAAATAAATAAAATCTTTAAAAATAAAAATTGCATTAAAGAATATAGATAATCATATGTAAATGTATTATGAACACGTATATTAACAGTTGATAAACTATCTTCACATAAAATTGTTGAATTGAGAAATTTGGGGAAATGATGATATCTTTATATGAAAAAGCAAAAGAATTTCAGCTTGGCTCAAAAAAAATTGCTTGGAGATCAAGACAATGTTAAATCAATCAATCATTTAAACTTGAAACCTTTCTGAATGTGTATTTCTTCAGTCTTTATAGCAAAAGACTTAATGTGATTAGTACCTAAACCAAATTCAGGAAAGTAAAAGTAATATAGATTCAGGGTACATCCTACATTGAGGCTTTGAATGCATTTTGATTTTCTTTGTTATGTTTAAGGTAAAATCAAATTACATTTTTTTAGAAAAATAATAGAATTTATGTTTTGTTTTATCTTAAAAATAAATATAAACAAATAGAAGACAGTGAGTATTCAATTCAATGTTAAAAAATTTAGTACTTTTCAAAAATGGAAAATGATTTTAGATATAATTTGCTATAACCTGAATTGCGTCTGCCCTCTCCTCACCCCACCCCAAATTCATATGTTGTTATTCTAACCCTCAGTACCTCAGAAGGTGATTGTATTTGGAGATAAGGTCTTTATAGAGGTAATTGAGTTAAAACGGGGTCATTTGTATGGACCCTAATCAAATATAACTGGCGTCCTTATAATAAAGGGAATTAGAATAGAGATATGTACAGAAGGAAGATATGTGAAGACACAGGGAGACCAGGACAACTATCTACAAGACACAGAGAGAAACCTCAGAAGTAAAACCAGCCGACAGCTTCATATCCGATATCTAGCCTCCAGAATGTGAGCAAGTAATTTCTGTTACTTAAGCCGTCCAGTCTATGTTACTTTGATGCAGTAGTCCTAGGAAACTAATACATAGCTTAAGTAAATGGTACATGAATAAAAACAAATAGTGTGCACAAATGAGGAACCAATAGAAGTTTAACTGCGTGCAATTTAAGTATAACTCATAATAATCATCATTGTTCATTTATTGAATAATTATAGATGTTCCAGACCCTACTCAAATATATAAATATTTATTGGAATAATATGCTATTTCTAAAAGAACTCAAAATTAGTATATGCCTCTTTCCTTAAAATGAAGACACATGACCAGCAGAATAAAGGATTCACAAGAAAAACTCATTTGGAATATAAGGAAAACCAAAAAAATTTCACCTCTTCTTCTCAATTATTAAAAAATAATTCCTATGTTGAATCTCACATCATTTGGGGATAAATAAACACAAGAAAATACACATGGGTCTCACAAATATGTGTCCAAAAAAAGTACAATTTAATAATTTTAGTTAATAAGTAACTACTTTTTTAGGAAGATTATACTTTGCATTACTGATTAAAAGTTTTCAATGGAACCAATGAAATTTGTACATGTTGAGAAAAGACAGAATAAAAATAGACTCACTTTGAGAAAATAAGGAAGCAATATTTTTATTCTAAAGTAAACATGAAAAATAATGAGAATATAATTTGCAGATTAAAGAAATTCACTTGGAACAAGTTAAAAATCTACAAAGCACATACGGAGTCATGGCTTGTATTTTAGTACATAGTTTTGAAGCTATTGGAAGCCAAAGCCACAAGTAAAAGCCCTATGAAGAACCAAGGGGCTGTGCTCCTGAGCTTCCAGCCCACAGACAACAATGGCCATCAGCCACATGGGAAAGTCATCCAGGGTGTTATAGCAAAGTCAAGCATACAGATATGACCACAGGCACAGTTTTACCACGTGGAACAGAAGAACCACATGGAACAGAAGAACCACCTGGTTGGACCCAGTGAACCTACAGAGCCATGAACAACAATAGATAGTTTTTGTTGGTAGAATGTTTGTTACACATCAATAAATTTTGAACAGTGTCTGCCTCATGGTAGGTTCTCCAAATTGTATCTTTTATTTTTTAACTCTTACTTTTTATTTTTTGTTGTATTTTTCATAACTGTTCAGTTCCCTTATACCCCCTTCCCCTGAATTCACCACACTGTTGTCCATGCCTTTGAGTCCTTTTTCCATTTTTGCTCAATCCTTCTGCTCCCTACCAAATTCTAGGTTCAGGTTCCATGTCTATTCTAGGTCATCTATAAAGTTCATGACATATTATGATTTATTCTCTGTAATTAATACATTCCTATAAGTATAGAATGACTAAAGACAGAACTGTATTTTAGTAGTTTGTCTTCCACTGAATTTCTCTCTTCCATACCTACCATTCCACTTTGAAAGTCCTTTCTAACATTTGAGGCTGGGTCACTGGTGTCTCTCTGCTCTGCAGGACAGGATTATTGCTGTTTTCTGGACTCTTAGAGCTTATACTTAGTAGCTCAATTAGACTACTTACCACATATTTGCCTCTGATTGTAGTCACTTTTTACTTGATTTATTATCATTTTTTAGGGAATTAACTTTGTCACTTTCCTTTATTCAGACAACTTTTTAGAGCAATCTTAGGTTCACAGCAAAGTAGAGAGGAATATAAAGAAGTTTCCCGTTTATCTCTTGCACACACATATACTATGTCACTAGTATGAACTGGTGGTTGATATGTACATTTACCTATATTTTTTACATTTAAATTATTTTCAGTGCCTGGTTTGAGGATAATTAAATTTATCTTTACTCATTGATTTGTCACCTGGCTGATGTTTCAGATTCCTAAAGTGTGGTATTACAGAGAAGAATGTTTCTATCCAGACATTAGCTAACCACAGTTTTAAGTCAACGTCTCTGGACAAAGGTTTTCCATCTATAAAGTGAAGGGTCAGAATAGATGATTTTTAATAATCCTTAGCTAAATATTTTTGGTTTGTTGTATTTAGTGAAAGTGAAGTGACTAGTTAAGCAATCATCTTAACAATGAAACCAAAGTTGAAAACCAACAGGATAATTTATTTTTAATAAGTAAAAGGAAATATTAACTATCGCATAATTTCTTGTATTTTACTTTTCATTTATAACTACATGCTACCTATATAGTTTCTTACTATCCACTATGTTTATGTTCTGCCTAGTATTGAACTCACTATTTCTTAAAATAAGGTGTATATGTACACTTAGATATACATTTACATACACATATAAAAATTTGGAGTTCTCTCCCAAAGATAATATTTCTTTCTAAGGCATATATATTTAATGGCTACTGGGAACCCCTTTTCCAATATTATTAATCCTGAGGAAATGATCATATGGCAAATTTTAGAAGAACATGTGGAAAATAGGAAAGCTATTTTTCAGAATTAAACTGGAGTCAAAATTCAATTTATAAGGAGATGCTTTGAGAAAAATGTCATGATCCTGTTTTCACAATCCTCTTAAGTTTACTCTCCTCCAATTATCATGTTTAACTGACAGACCTTTAACTGGTATTATTTGTTTAGAGACTTTGTCTATGTTTTCATGTTCAAATTTTGCATACTTTTATCATTGAAGAAGACTTTGCCAAAAGTTTACTTATCAGGTGACTAGGTGCAGAGATTGGTGATGGGCATAACAAGGTCAATTTAAGGTTATCTGTTAATTCAACAGAAAAATGAAAGCCATTCTCCAAACATTGGTCACCCAGGTTATCTTTCTTGATGAATACAAGTAGGACTTTGAGAAAGGATGTAAAACAAAGTTTTTGCTTTTATTTTGAAGGTCATAAACAACATCAAGCATGTGTATATTTATTACTATTATTTCTCACCACTATATGGTAAATGCATTTGGAATTTATTTGCAAATGACTTATGCTTAAAATTTGATAGGAAATAATATTATTCATATTTATTTATAAATTGAAATAAATATTTATGATTTTCAAATGCAAAATACTAACATACTGAAAAAGTAATATTACTGAAATATGAAGTTCATCAAATGTATATAACACAGATCTAAACTATTTACCTGCCCTCAGACATGCTGTGTTAACCCTTTAAAAACACTTAGCAGTCAACATGAAGCTAATTCTAATATCTAGATATTTTTCTCAGAATTCAGAGGTCAGGCACAGGGTACAAACATATCCCATATGCAGATTTAATATATGTTTCTCATTTAGTTACTAAATGTAAACTCTATCTTAATAGCCATTTACTATTAAGTTAAATTTACTTAAACCATTAGTGAAAGGCCTTACTAATATATCTTTATTGATTATCTCCTATGAGAAATATTATCATTTAGCAAGGTGGTTCTCAACTTGGGGGAATTATGTCTTCCCGTGAAATATTTGGCTCTGTCTGGTTTCATCTGACATTCTGATGGTCCTGACTACGGGGTTTGTGTGGGTGCTGGCATCTAGAAATGAAAGCCGGGCATGCCTCCAAATATCCTGTAATGTATAGGCCAGCCCCCATAAGAAATAATTATCTAATCTCAAATGTCAATAGGATGGAGTTTGTAAAATCCTGAGTTAGCATGATAAAAAGGGAAATGTCCTTTGAGAGGGTGAAGAAAATGATTTATTTCTCTTCATAATGCCAGAAGAAGTAACAAGTAAATATTTTTATTTAGTTATCAAAGTGATATACTTTATAACATGAAAATCCATTTCAATATATGACACAGATCAATTGCTAAGTATTAAATATTAAAAAATGTGCTATTTACAAATTAATAAATAAGATGTAACAGTGCTATTTCAACATCAGGAATGAACTTTTTAACATAAAAGAGTTGAAAGAATTCAAAGAACCCATTTGCAACATTAAAAATTAATTGATGAGATTTTCTCAGTAATAGAAATTCTCCATGTATTTTTCACCAAATCATTTTTCCTTTCCTCCAAACTATTTTTAAAATGTGTATAGCCAATGTTCAATTATTTTACTCCTAGATATACTCATTAAATGGCAAAATAAAATTTGGTAATTAGGTTTAGAGAGAGCTATAAATACTGAGCAATGGTTTATAAAGAAAAATAAGATAAAAATTGACCAAAGTGACAATAAATGAAATATAGAGTTTATAAATGTCATTCATTAATAATCTCACCAATATTTGAGGCAAAGTAGCCAGATGCTAGAAACTATCTCAAATTTATTAAAAATATAATTTTCAACTAAATTTTATATTCTTTATATGTAACTGATAAACAAGCTATTATGGATGAATATGCTCTTTTAAATCTTTTATACCAAAGTGGAAGTCATGCAGCAAACATTAAAAAATATAGAATAAGTGAATTGCTTTACCTTTAGCAATTTATATTTTATTTTATAGAAGAATGTTTTGTCCTCCCCCTTCATAAGGAAATTTGGCATTACCAATCAATGGTCAAAATGAAACATCTGTCACCTGGGCTTCCATTTATAATTCTGCTTTTGAAAACATTTGAGTTATGAGTTCAGTTGAAATATATGTTCTCTTCAACATGTAAATTGACTTCTCAATGTAACTTTCTATTTAGTTTCAGTTTCACTAGCTGATTATTAGTGATCTATCACTCAAATGATTCTCACAGAGTTTGAGGGTCATATAATGTGTCTTCACTGACAGAATTCATCCTTGACAGTGCATTGACTAATGACCCTCAAAAAAAAATATAACTGATGTAAGACAGCATAGTTTTTACTTTTTAAAAAACCACCTCCTCTTATGTGAAACCTATCAATGACCATAACCAAATTGCAGTATGATAACTGAACCCAAGTTTGCTGCTATAAAAGCTAAACACACAAAACAGGTGCTGGTGAGAAGGAAAGGGGTTTACTAGAGGGCTGGGCTGGCATCTTGAGAAGATGGGTCAACTCCTGTCCCATCTTCTCAACTCTGGTCAAGCCAGCGATTCCCATAGGGAGCTAGTGGGCATTCAGGAGGGGAAACTTCTCAAGGAGAGTGCAGATGTGGGGTTTCTCTTGAAAAAGGGAAGCAGGAGTAAGAGGGAGTGGCCTGAAAAGGGAGTCATGCAGCTCCTGCCCAGGGTTACTCCCCATGTTCTGATGTTCTCTCTCAATTTGGATTAGTATTCCTCAGTTTCCCAAACACCTGTGGTTTACAACTGTAATGAGAGCTACAGCACAGGGTTGATGATATACTTTGATTTGTTACAGAAAACATAACTTTGATTACTAGTTGGGAGATACTAATCATGGTTACAACTTAACATTTTAGTGCAGACAGAGGTTTTTATGAGGGAGGAGAGGGAGAGCAGAACAAAGAGATCATATGGAGGGGGTTTGGACATGTAGGCAGTGTCCTTGCTGGTCCCTATATCAATGTTTATGGTCAACATCCTTGGATTGGCTATTTGGTCATTGTCAGCTTAGCAGGACTGTGAGGTCAGACTATGTCTTAGGTTTATACAGGAACTGAGTTTGTTGGTTCTAGTGAAGTATACTTAGAAAAGAAATTTTTAACATGTAATCTCTAGCTTTGAGAGAAATGTCAGGTTTTTATTTTTAATATTTACTAAGATTAATATGGGTTGCTTTATATAAGCATAGTGTATGCATTTCCCATTGGTATTCCCCACTGCCAATTCTGGCTCCATTTCTATAGTGCCTTTAAATTTTCTGGGGGAATGAATAAGTTGAGCCTCTTGTAAAGCAAAATTTTGTGAATTTAGACTGATACATCCCTCGGGTATGCCTGTCCAGCAGATACAATTTTTCCATCTTGGGAGAAATAAGCTACGAAGAGCTTTAAAACAATAAAGACAAGCATTATAAAGAAAAGACTGGATAAAACCTAAATTAAATTCTTTCTAACATGGACCTGAGTCCTTGTGGTATCCACAGACACTCACACCAGTCTCCAGTTCCCTCAAAGAGGGATCATGACGGTCCAGTGTTTGCTGAAGCCAGGTCTCCTGTTGTTGATTTTGATGATTCTTATTTCTACCTGAACCGAGGTGTTAGTATAAATGTAACAAGAGGAGTTGATGGTCACGTGAACATCTCCTTATCTGCTAATGCAATCTGATTAGAATAAACAGCCAGCATAGGAATGGGACACTCAGGCATATAGAAGAAACATGTGATAACTTAATATCTCCTAATTGACACTCCTAAAAGACATTTTGTTGCATCTGTCTACTAACTCTTGTTACCTAGCTGATTTTCTGACTTATTTTAGTCATTTTTATGTTTAAAAATCAATAAGTGGCTCTAGAGTCTACTAATAAGTCAGTCAATTTGTTTCTCACTGTCAGTTGTACCTGGGGCTCGTTTGGGGAAATAATGATATTCTGGGAGGCATTTGTAGGAGCCCCTGGGCCTCCTCACTCATTTTCTGAGTCAAAACTTCACCATCTGCCTCTGTGTGTGTGTGTGTGTGTGTGTGTGTGTGTGTGTGTGTGTGTGTGTGTTTTAATACATTTCTTTTTTCCCACGCCCATTGCTAGGCACCCAAGTCCTTCTGCCTTGGTGACCTTCTGTACCTGCCCATCATCTTTGCTCCAGTTTTGTCTGTCTAACTACCTACTATATTTTCCTCTCAAGGATCTTGGCTCTGAATTCTTTCAGAGAAAAGGTGATCTCTTTTGCAACTGCTTTGTGCTGATCAGGGGCATCATTTTCCTTCAGAGCCAAGAGATTCTTCCTCTCTGTCCAAGAGGTAATGCAGCCTGGGCACAGAAGAAGGTGGCAATGATGTCTAGTGGTGTCATTCCTTGCATACAAGTAGGGTTTGTAAGCTAGTGGAGACCCATCTCAGTATTACAAATTACATAGTGTTACAAATCTCAGTATTATTTGGGCAAAAGCTAGAAAAATCCAGGATCCGTTTCTGTTCATAAGTGAAAAATAAAACTTTGAAGACAATAAACTGAACTATAGTCTAATGTTCATAACTGTGTACTACAGAGTCCTTGAGTCTCAATTTTCTTCTACTTCTAAAACCCTCATTTTTTTCAAAAAGCTAAATTAAGACCCATTCATTTGCTGCATTAAGTATAGTTTTAATTATATCTGATTATTTGCATAAATACATCAGAACAGCAATTGGTTATATAAGCTTTCTTAAATCTGCTTTGCTGAAATCTGATAAGGAATTTTCAAATTGAGCTTTATTAGCCTCTGAGGGAAAATAATCCAAGCCATGCATTTGCCATTAAGCTTTACCTGCAATACCTGTAGATGTGAGTTCCTCAAGTTCTCAGGGTCTCCAAAACGTCCTGATGTTTTTCCTTGCCATCTCCCATGAAAGCAACCTTTGCTACTTACCTGGAAAGACTGCACTGAACCATATGAATAAGCAAGGTACCAGGCTATTTCTCCACGGAGCTTTTATGGGCTTTAAAACCAATCTTCAATTCTTAAAGCTTTGGTGACATTTAGAACTTAGACATGTCTTTTCTCAGATATGACATTCCAGTCAGTCTTGTGTAATAAAACCACGACCGTATTCAATTATACAAAGAACAGATTCTTTTTGAATTTATGCAAACAAATATATTGCAATGAAAATAACACTATTTACTCATTAAGAGTGTAAATTCTGGAGGGCTCAGTTAGGGAGAAAAATATAAATGCCTCAATATTCCTTTAAGAAAATATAATTTACTTAATTGTTTTAAGAAAAACAAGTTGCCTTAGGTCTGAAAATGAAAAGATTAAAAATTAGCAGTATTTTCAATAAAAAGGTACAAAAACTACAATCATCTTTAGTTCTTTCATCCCCATAATCAATTTTAGTTATCCTGATTATTTACCAATATTTCTATAAATCCAGTTTTTCCATAAAATTTTATTAATCTTCATCCAGTTCAAAGGTATAAATCTGAAAATTTATTCTTGGAAATCAATAATTTAGAATAAGTAAGAATCTTTTCCATGAATATTTCTGAAGTGTATTATATTTGCAAATTCATTCTATTAAAACAATGACTGTTTTTAAAGGACAAAAAAAACCCCTTCAATAGCTCTGATTATAATGCAAATGACAGAATAATTTGCTTTTCTGTAACAACATTATGAGGTAACAATTAGAAGTACAGATAAAACTATATCAAAACCTTGTAGACTTTTGGAAGGTTTTGTAATATTTCTAGAACATTTACTTTAATAATAAAAATGTGATTTCAAATATAACATAATTATTATTTTTTTATTTGACATACCCTCCTATGTACTTTAAGCATATCAAATAGGGCTAATTAGCTCAAAATTTCTCCTTCATAAGGAGAGAGAACAAATCTCTGAGATAGTCCAGGGCCCATTGGAATTATTCAAAGTCAATTCTATGTCAAGAAAGAGTCTCTTAAAATTTAAATTTTGGGAAGGTTGTCAAATATATTTGACCAAAAAATTATATATCATTATAGAACAATATTAAATTATTTATTTACTCAATGTAACAATAAAACATATCAAACACAAACGCAGGCTAGCAAAACTTTAGTTCTTAGGATTAAGAAGATGGGTTTTAAATAATTGAGTACCTGATTAACATAATATGATATATAATTGTTTTAAAAATGCATAGAATCTTTGCTTTCTAGGTAGATACCAGAAAAGGTTTTTTTCCCTTTCAACAGATTGAAAAAGAACCAAGCAAATTCTGTACTGGTTTATTTTTGATATTCAAATTTATTTACTTAATTAAATTCATTATTCAGCTTACCTATATAATTTACTCTCAAGATTTTTTTCATACCTTCTTACCCACTTACAAATAACCAGCTTTAGAACAACTTATTTTCTTTTTTCTTCAAGTATTTTGTAGTTTATATTTTCTGTTATCAAAACATAGAATTTCTTTCAAGCTTACTTAAAATTCTATCTTAATCCTCCACGCAGAGATATCTTTCTACTGATTTTAGAGAGAGGAATGGGGGGGGGCAGTGATGTGAAAGGAATCAGTTGGTTGCCTACCATGTGCCACAGTAGGGATCAAACCTGTAACCTTCAATTAGAATTCTTAATCTCAGGAACCTTGACTTTTTTAGTGACAACTAAAAGTAAGTAATTAACATTCTATTCTTTCCATTGATACTTTTATGGATATATTTCATAACTTCTAGAAATAGTTTCCTTCATTGACAGGCATACTTATTTTCAAGAGACATACTTAAAAAAATACACGATATATTCATTAACAGATTCAAATCCATCCTCTAGCTTCTCTGCAATAAGAAGCCAAAAGTGGGCACTCAGATCAATTGATATTTCGGTATCCTGTCATTTCAAAATGTCTAGATATTTAATAATTTTTATTAATTAACTCAACGAAACTCCAAAG
>JAPYXV010003294.1:0-12387 GCA_028533065.1 Trachops cirrhosus
TTTTTTTGGTCTTGTGAAGCTCCTGTAGTAAGGGGCGGGGCCTTAGGTGTTCACCAGGGTGGGACACCCCAGTTGCTGGGTTGTGACGCTGTATGTGGGGGCGGGATCCGAGAAGGAACAATGGCGCTTGCTCTGCTCTCTGTAGGACCTCAGACCCTTCCGCCACCTTCCATGAGCTAACTGGGCCCCTCTGGTGCCAATTCCCGTGTGGGTGGGCCTGTGCACCCTGCGGGACCTTCCTTTTCAGTCAGTGACCCAAAGCTCTATTTCCCTGGTGCTGGGACCCTGAGTTGTGCTCAGTGCCTTGCTTCACAATGGCCACCTCGCTGGGTCTGCTGGTCGCTATCCCCTGGCCAGGGCCCACCAGCCACCTCCACTTGTGCGTCCAGGGTCTGCCTTCTGTGGATTTGAGTGCCACCCCGGTTCCTCAGCTCTCTGCTCCACATCCCTCACCCAGCCCGACTCTGCTCCTCCTACCAGTATGGATGAACGTGTCTATTTTTAAATCCTTGGGTGTCCGACTTCCCTACACTTCAATTTTCTGTCAGTTCTGGTTGTTATTTTGTTTCTATATCGTTGTTGTCTCTATCTTGGTTGTGCGAGGAGGCACAGTGCGTCTACCTATGCCTCCATCTTGGCCGGAAGTCTCCACAACCACACTTTTTGGTGTTTCTCTCCCTCTCTTTCTCCTTCCCTTCCCCTCTCTCTAAAAAGAAATAAATATTAAAAAAATACATACCCCTTAATTATTGGAAATATAGAAGGAAGTGTAGAAGTCCCATATAAAGATGAGTTAAACCAAAACAAACCATAGAATTTTGTGACCACTTACAGAAGCTATCTGAAATCCTCTGGCTTAATGTTAGTAGCTTAGTGGCAAATGTGGTCAATTTTAAAGAGCCATCATCAGAATGGGAATAAATCCATGGAATTGAGAGCATTCCACATAAATCTTCTAGAATATGATCTTCAAATGAAGTTTTTACTATAGAAACATACAACAAGTGATTAATTATGTCTTTTCCTTAATCATATCTACCTTTTTTTCAATAAAAACAGATGTTCTAACCATCAGATGGAATTAGAATAAATATTCAGTTAACAGGGTTTCTCAACATAGAAATGATGTTCTGAGGCCTAAGAACCCAAACAAATTAAATATGACTTCATAAAAATATATATCTATGTATTTTTAAGGACCTTAACATTCTTCAGATGCTCCAAAAAATTTTAAAGCTGTAAGTAATTTCTATTGACTGAAAAAGAATAATAAATCAAAATATTACACAAATAAATTTGGAACTTGGAAATTAATGACAACTTAATTTAAATCAAGTAAACTGGTTATTTCAAACATTTGTACACCTTAGGCAAAAGAGATTTCTATATTGACTATTTCTTAAAGTTATTTTGATTTACTACTTATTTGTACTCACCTTGAATATAAATCAAGGCATCATATATTTTCATCACTTTATCAATAACTTCCTCCAGGTCAGGTTTCTGAACAGATTCCAACAAACTCCTACAGCTCTTAAGCACTTTTGTGTAAAAATCCAAAGACATCCAAGTTATTACTACCGGTTTCTTCTTATACGTTTGTTGACAATCCTTGAAATTATGGCTGCAATTAATACATTTTTAAGACACAGATTAAAATGAATTGTTAGTCAAACCTAATAGTGTAGTAAGCCAAAAGAAATTGGGAGTACAAAACTAGCATATAACTTTAAACCAATTCAAAGTAAATATGTAAATCAATTAATGTCATTATTATGTGAAGCTTAATCTTTTCATATCTTTCTAAATCACTCTTAGGATTTGGTAATTAAAATTAATCCAGGATATTTAAATCAGGCATCACCAGGCTTAAAAATAACTGAAGACTGTGTCATTTTTAACTGGCTTAGTAAATTGTTTCTTAATAATAGGACAAGGGGAGGCCTAATTACCTATTCCTTCAAGTCATTCAAAATTCCAAATTTAATGCAACATGAACTAATATTTTTTTAAAATATATCCTCCATAACTTTGGATTGGCTAGTTAAAAGAGTGAATTGTCAGAAAAAAAGAAAGAATAGTCAGAAGTAGATTGCTGTACAAGAAATATAATCAATATTTACTTGAAACATCAGATGGACCCACTCTATAAAGTACATGATATTTTAGTTTCATATATGCTGTATATATGAAACTAATACAGAATAATATTAAATGTAAACTCTAATTGAAAAAAATTAATGAATCAGAAAATACAGATAAATTATCATGTAAAAAAATTAATAAGGAGTTTTGGTCTATAATGTGAAAACTAAATCTTCAGCGAGAGCTTACCCTATTGTTTCTTCTGACAGAATTATTAACTGTATTAAGAATACTGAACAAACATACCTTTAGCAAGTTCTAAATTCCTTCTCTTATTATCAAAGGCAAATGTTCTTTTAACTTAATGTCTGACTAAAAAAACACTGGCTTTCGAGTTGCATGAAAATGTATTCTACAACTTTATAAATGCGTACGCCCAGGAGTGTGGTTAGACTTTAGACCCAAAAAAGCCTCAATTTCTCTAAGCGTCAATTTCTAATTTGTAAATTAGGCATAATAGCATTTATCTCACAGAATTATTGCAAAATTAAGTTATGTATGGTACTTAACACAATACATAGCATTTAAAAAGTGCTCAATAAAAAACAAATTTCTATTTCACTAAGTTGTGTTCTAAGGTCACACAAATCAAGTGAATGAAAGCTCCTAAACAATAAATCCAAATTTATTACAGAAAACCCACCCAGAAAATACAAGTTGTTTTACCAGTCCATGTTTTGAGGAGAACAATGAACAGTACACAGAGCAGTCAGTTGTAGGACAACAGCAATTCCTTCTAAAGTCTCAATAACAGGATTCTTTAGACTACTGTATTCAAGGAAAATCTGAAGAGATTCAGCTTTTTGTTTCAGTGCACTCCATAATAAGCTCCTTTTGTTCATATCCACATGAGTAATTCTGTAATTATAACCACAGTATAAATATAATCACATTTAACATAAATTTGGTTCAAAGGTGAAAAATGCTTAAAACAAAAAATAACATGTAAAGTACTGAAATTTATCCTAAGATGTAAAACAACTTTCATGGCTATCTAAAATATAGGAATTCTTTGACCAGATGTCAAAAAAAGTCACTTATTCACATTTTTAAAAGCTGCATTTAGATGTGCAGTCTCAGATTTTTCATATATTAATAAGTTAAACTAGACAGTAAACACTTTTAGTCCTGGCTGGTGTGGTTCAATGGATTGAGTGCCAGCCTGTGAACCAAAGTGTCACTAGTTCCATTCCCAGTCAGGGCACATGCCAGGGTTGCAGGCCAGGTCCCTAGTAGAGGCCGTGCAAGAGGTAAACACACATTGATGTTTCTCTCCCTCTTTTTCTCCCTCCCACCCCTCTGTCTAAAAATAAATAAATAAAATCTTCAAAAAAAAAAGACTTTTAAAAAGTCTTTTAAGTATGCCCTGGCTGGTGTGGCTCAGTGGCTTGAATGCTGGCCTGCAGACCAAAAGGTCACTGGTTCAATTCTCAGTCAGGGCACATGCCTGTGTTGCGGGCCAGGCCCCTGCTTCGGGGTGTGTGGGAGGCAGTCAACTGATACTTCTCTCCCTCTTTCTCCCTCCTCTCCCTTCTCTAAAAATAAATAAATAAAATCTTTACAAAAGAAGTCTTTTAAGTAGCCATATTTATCCATGAAGTATTTCATACTAGCACTATTAAAATATTTTAGGTATTTCTTTGACAACCTCTACAAAGAACAAATGTTCTTTGTGTATTTAAATCGAAGCACTTAACTAAAGGTAATTTTTTCTAAAGATTTTATTTATGTATTGTTAGAGAGAGGGGAAAGTAGGGAGAAAGACAGGGAGAGAAAGAGAAAGATCAATGTGTGGTTGCCTTCACATGGCCCCTATTGGGGACTTAGCCCACAACCCAAGAATGTGCCCTGACTGGGAATCAAACCAGTGACCACTTCCTTCCAAGTCCAGTGCTCAATCCACTGAGTCACACCAGCCACAGCTAAAGGCAATTTTTAAAAGTAAATAAAGTTTTACTACATAGGTAAATAAAAACTGAATGAAGGTCATACTCCTCAGTCTGTTTTGTTGCTCTTTTGGACACGTTTAGAGATGAGCTGAGTCGACGCCTTTTGGGTGATATTCCATCACTTTTACTGCTGAGGTTTTCCTGTTGAAGTTGGCACTGAATCTCCTCAATAATTTCCATACTTTCCATTTTTAAGGCTGCATAAAGTGGGCCCAACAAATACTGAGAAAGCAAAAATAATTTCAACAACCATCTCTTAGAAAATGTTCATATTATTCACAGACAGTGAAAATGCAGTAGGAATTAGTTGTTAAGTTTTTTAAAAAAGTAAGCAATTTCTGGAGTCTCATCAGGTAAAACAAAGACCTAAGTTAATCTATATTATTTCACAGTCTACATATATAGTTCTATATCTAGAACTATGGTTCTATAGTTTTAGAAGGCATAACAAATCCTTCTCCCTATAAATTGTTTTTCCCTCTATCAAAATGTCACAAAAAATATTCTATTAAGGGAATTACTAACTTATTTCATACTACAAATCCAGCAAGTCTCATTGATAAAAATAAAATAAAATATTTAATCAAGTTACTGCATATCTATTTTACTGTACTGCCTTTCTCCCACAGTTCAAATAGAAAAAGAGACATGATTTAACATTACTGGTACTATGTACCCATAGGTTTTCTAAAAGTTATTAACAATAAACTGTCAAAAAATCTGTTAGTGCTCAAAGTTTATGCAATTCAGTTAACTGACCCCCTTTTAATTACTAACGCAACAAACATGCATACACTTCACAAATTATACCTTAAAATATTCAACTTCATTGGCAGTTCATTACCAACTTAGTGAACAAATTCTTCTGAAATCCATCATAGGGAGCCAAAGCAGATTGCGAAAAACATCCCATTCTGAATGTACATTATTATTAAAGATATTCTATTACCTCATTATTGTATCTTGCATATATGCATATACAAATTATGAAAAAATACTTAACCTTAAAAATGACTTACCTCTGCATCTGTCTGAACTCCAAGCACATCTACAAGAGCTCTACAAATATTCCTCACATAAATCTTCCTAACTTGTAAAGCAGATTCATACCCCGCTGGCACAGATTTAAGGAAATACTGCAGTAAGTGACAAAAAGCTCCTTTTAGCAAATGAGACTTAAGCCGCATAAGCACACCGTTTTCAAACATGACACAGAGTTTTTCCAACAGCATATTTAAATAAACAGGTTCAATATTTCTATAAGCTTCTGCTTCAAAGGCAAATAGTGTCTTTATGAGCTTTGATAATGGACCTTCATAGATTTTCAATTGGTCAGCATCCATTTCTACAAGGTGTTTTAATAATTCCAAAAATGAGCTGAAAAAAGTGCTGGCTGGTTGTGCCGGAAGTCCTCCAAGCTCAAACAGCTCAGTTAAAAAGCTAATTGCCAAAGATTTAATTTTTGGACTACCATACTCCAGCAGAACACAACCTATCTGCCAAAATAAGAGTTCCTGCCTTCTAAAAAACACAACTGCAATAATACGAATTAGAACTGTTAATAAAGTGACTTCAATAAATTCTAAATTTTGCAAGTTCATGAACTGCAAAGGAGCTGGCTGTAAATATCCCACATGTTCATCTAATTGACTTAAAAATCGGCTAACTTGCACTGGCCATTCCACAAAGTGTCCCATTGCATTTCTTCTGTGGAGGTAAATCAAGTCTTCAAAAAGATGTAATAATTCCTTTGTCAGCACTCCAAAAATAGCAGGACTCTTGCTTTTAAAAAGAAATAATAATGAGCAGATGACTTCACAGATTTTTTTGTGTAACATATGACAGGATGGAGTTGCTGCAATACGGAGAAGTCTTCTTATGATCCAATTACTAAAGTCTTTGAAATAAGCAAACAAAAAAAGATATTAAATAAGTACACCAGAAATCCTAATTAATTTGCTAAATGCTTAATGATTTACTTTTAAAGTGTAAACTTCACTAACAAGGTAGTCTAAAACAGGGGTGTCAAACTCATTTTCACCAGGGGCCACATCAGCCTTGGGGGTGCCTTCAAAGGGTCGAATGTAATTTAGGACTGTATAAATGTACCTACTCCTTAACAGTTTAAGCGAGAGCTCGGTGCTGGGCCGAATAAAACAAGGTGGAGGGCCGGATTCGGTCCTTGGGCCTTGTGTTTGCCACCTGTGATCTAAAACTTTCCTTATAAAATGGAAATACAGTAATTTAGAATACCAATTTTGGAGTCAAACAGACAAGGTCATAGCTTTCCACTTTACTAGTTGTGTGAACTTTTCATTTATCTGAACCTCTAACTTCATCTATGAAAGGGGAATGATGACATCTACTTTAAAGGTTACTGAGGATCAAGTAAGATGATATATGTGAAATTCTTAGCATAGTGCCTTAAGTTAAATAAACACTCAATAAATAGTAGTTATAATTATTATCACCCTTTCAACAAATATTTATTGAGTGGCAACTTTGCCCAAGTACACAAGAACAAATCAGTCCTAGTCCTGTCCTCATAAATCCTATAATAATAGTTTCTAAAACTTTTTGACTAATGGTAAGAGATATATTTTTATATCTTGACCCAGTACACAAAGGCATATTTATTTAAATGTATGAAACAAGTTTCATAAAATAGTATTTATTCTTATTATATGCAGTGTAGTGTAATACTTCCTAGTCCATTACATTTCATCTTCATAACCCACTAATGGGTCACAACCTGTTTTTTTAAAAAGTGTGTTTTATAATATAGTTTAAAACCACTGTGATAGAAAAAAATGTAGAACATTCTATTAACAGAGCATTAAGAAGGAGCAATGAAGCCAGTCCCAAGCCCAGCAGTTGGCAATAGTGGCCAAAAAAGACTTTTTGAAGGACATGTTATCAAACCTTAGTCTTGAAATTCAACAAAAAATTGTAAAATATTCTATGCATTGTACATACATTACAAAAAATGTTTGCTTTACACCTGTTTAGGAGGAAGCCAATAAAAGGACAAGTAGTGGCAAAAATGAGGAGAAGGTCTAGGAAAAGAACTTCATCTAGAACAGGTATCAGCAAACTCATTCTTTTTTTTCTTTTTTATTGAATTAATTGGGATGACATTAGTTAATTATATAGGTTTCAGGTGCACAGTTCTATAATACATCATCAGTATATCGTACTGTGTGTTCACCACCCAAAGTCTAGTCTCCTTCATTTATCCCCACATACCCTCTTCTACCTCCCTTTCCACCGGTAGTCATCAATCATATTGTTGTCTCTTTCTATGAGGGATTTGTGTGTGTGCGTGTGTGTGTGCACGTGTGACTGTGAGGCTGGGTGAAAAGGTAAAGTGATTAAGAAAAAAAAAAACAGAAACTCATTCTTAAAGGACCAGATAGGTTGGAGGGCCATGTGGTCTCAATGTCAACTACTCCATGTTGTTTTAGTAGTTGTAAACAATATGAGCAGGGCTGTGTTACAATAAATATTTTTACATAAATAGAGAGCCAACCTGTGAGCCATTGTTTGCTAATGCCTGATCTAGAAGAAAGAGATCACCAAAACCAGAAAAAATAAAATAGCTGAAGTTTTCAATGGCAAATAAATAAATGTGATTATTTCTCTCCCACTGTGGGCTTCTAGTCCATAACAAAAGAAAACAATTAGAATACATGAAATAAAACTAACCATAATTTGTCTAAAATATTTATTAATATATATGTTGTATTTCAGAGAAAAGAAGGTCAATTGCATAAAACAGATTGCAAATGAATGTACAAATAGCTGGGCTTACCAATACAACTGCTTTTCGCCTCATTTTGCCCATGGCTTCCATTCACATTTACAAACATAAGTGGAGAGGACTTCATGATATGCTGGATGAAATCAAGCAACATCACAGAGGTTGGCTGAGAGTCAGTTTTCTTTATAAGTTCTAGAGCAACTAAAAAATACAAGATTCATTTTAAAGAATTGTAACAAATTAAACAACAGTGTTTTGTTAAGAAACTACATTTTGGTGACTAATTATAGCACTCATGCTAAATTGATGAAGCTGACCACTACAATCCTACCTTTCTAATTTTAAATGTTTAATAATCATGCTCATTCACCTAGTATACATTCACTCACCAAATATATACTATAGGCCTACAATATGCTTGGTACTGTGCTAAAATCCGAGAATTAAAATAATCTCACAATCAGGTGAGGCAGACAAATAAACTAATAATTATAATACAATATGCTGATTACACTAATTCAGAGTGGAGGAAACAAATGTGTAGGAAGATGCTGTGAAGGCCTTGATACCTAAATGATGAAGAGTTAATAAACAAGAAGGACAGGCTACTGGTATAAACAGGAGCACCATAGGAAAACACATCTAACAAGTATTCAGTAGTTCTTTGTTATTTTTCAGCAACTCATAATTTTACTGATTGAAAAATGAAGGGTAAATAACTACCACAAGTCATAAAATGTGTACCAAATGTGGAATCAAATCTATAAACCATCAGCCAAACAGACTCTGTATTACCCCTTCAATGTAATTTTAACAGATATGACAGATGTGACACCATTCTTGCTAAGTTTGTAATTTGTCTTTTTGATTGCCTCAGATAGGAGATATAAACAGTTGATTCAAAAACTTATAAAGTCACCAGTTGTTTATGGTATTTGTTGTTTCTCAACCACTGGCACAAGACCTAGCTAAAGGAGAGTCTGCCTCATTGGAACTGGCCAAATATTTTTTATCTATAATAATACCCTATATCAAAATTCATAGTAAGCAGCAGAAAATCTAGATACCAAATAGGAAAACAGATTTCCTATAAAATTCTAATTCATATTATATAATATAAATTGCTTGAAAATAGTAACTGTCATAAATACCAATTCTATAAAACATAGAGAAAAATGCTTGTAAAATATTATGTGTACAGAAAACAACTTAATTTATAAAGTTTATATAAGAAATAATTATTTCTTACCAACATTTACATCTGTAAGTATTCGGTCAACAAACTGACATAGAATTTGTCTTGGCTTCTGTACAACTGTATTATATTCCTCTGGACTGGCACTAAAATACAAATAAAAAGTTTGTAACCCTTAAAGGAAGTCACAATTTCATTTGTAAAAAATTTTCTGAAGTTGAACTTATCAAATGTTTAATTTTAATGCTGACATTCATAATATTCTTGTTTAAAACTGAAATGAAAATCTAAAAACATGTTACCAATTTACAGCAAAATAAAACACATGCTAAATGACATCATAAGCATCCAATCTGCAAAATGTAAACTGCCCTGCCCGATATGTAGCCAGTAGCTACATGCAGTAGGTATTGAGCCCTTGAAATATTAGTCCAAAGTGAGATATACTGTAAATATAAAATACTCACTGGACTTTGAATATTTGGTACAAAAAAACAGTACAACATCTCATTAGTAATTTTATGTTAATTCCATGTTGAAATGTTATCTGGATACATTACTTACTTAAATAAAACATTAAAAATTAACTTCACCTGTTTCCTTTTACTTTTTATAATGTGCTGACTAGAATATATGTGGCTTGCATTACATTTCTATTGAGCAGAGCTGAGCTATACTTTTACACTTTTAAAAATCTACAGAACACAGTTTCTTCAACAAATAAATTCAAAAAATAAGAGAGGAGGAGACCCATAACTAAGACTAAAGAGCCATATCAACCAATTACAATGTATGATCCCAAGTTGGATTCTGATTCAAACATTTGAACATAGACTAGATATCTGATATGATTAAAAATTATTCTTAAGTGTGGTATTAGTATTACAGTATGTTTTAAAAGTCTTTATCCTTTAGAGACAAATACGGTTATTTACTGATAAAATGATGTATGGAATTTGCTTCAAAGTAATTGAAGTTGAGAGGAAGAGGGCCATGAATTGATAATTATTGGGTGATGAGTACATAAGAATCAATATAACATTTTCTCTTTTTTTGTATGCTTGAAATCACAAAAATTTAATAAGATGTTAAGAAAAAATATATATATTGCATCTTAGGACCA
This sequence comes from Trachops cirrhosus, assembly GCA_028533065.1. Taxonomy (NCBI): domain Eukaryota; kingdom Metazoa; phylum Chordata; class Mammalia; order Chiroptera; family Phyllostomidae; genus Trachops; species Trachops cirrhosus. The sequence goes on from JAPYXV010003294.1 coordinate 10,173, forward strand.
ATCAAGAAAAAATAATAAAGAAGTGACATAATACTTAGCAGAAGAATGGCATCCTCGAATACTGAATGAATTTAACTTAAACTCCATGACTTGGTATAAATCACCATAGAATACAATATAAGATTATAGTAGTAAGCCTATATTCCACAACATAGGATGAGTCATTCACGTAATCAAAAAACATTTATTGAATACCTATTATGTACCAGACAAAACATCAGAAGCTTCAGCTGGGAAGCTGAATGATATAGATTAGTGGGGGAGAGTGGTAAGTCAACCTGCCCCTCTACTTGGGGTGGACTGGAAGATCATCCACCAATAGACTTAACAGAGACGGAAGTATAAATCTGGGGAGAGAAAGCCAGTTTTAGAAACACCGAGCTTAAGGGTTTCAAGGGAACAATTAAGTGAAATGTACAAAACAATGTCAGAATTACATTTTTTCCTCAAAAAATGTCTCCCCTACAGATATATAAATACATTATCATTATACAATACCTACCAGACAAGGCTAAATATTATCTGTATTACTTTATTTTCGCAAGCAATAAGATAGGGATATTAAACTTTAATTTGTATATGAGGAGACTGACATTCATAGAGACTATCTAATCTGCCAGTACCAGAGCTAGTAGTAGTGGAAGTCTTAAATATGAATGCATATCTTAAGTAATAAGCCAAAAAGACATTCCTAAATTAAAGAAGCCATAAAAGGGAAGGAAAAGAGGTCCAGAAAAACAGAAAGAAAAACCATGAGAATGTTCTAGAAATCTAGGTAAGAATTTCAAGGACAGAAATATCGACAGAAGCAAATAAAATTAGTTTGGTAAATGTCCTTTGAATTTTATTATGGTAAAATATACTTAACATAATATTTACCACTTTAACCATTAATGCTCTGTGGCATTAAGTACATTCACACTGTTCTACAACTATCAGCACCGTACTTCTCCTGAGCTTTTTAAGCTTCCCAAACTGAACCTATATTCATTAAACAATAACTCCCCATTTTCCCATTCCCCCAGCCCCTGGCAACCACCATTCTATTGATTACTTTCTATCTCTCTGAATTCAACTATATCATATAACTTAAATCATATATGTCTCCCAGTGACTGATTTGACTTAGCATTATGTCTTCACAGATCATCCATGTTATAGTGTGTGCCAGAACTCCCTTCTTTTTTAAGGCTGAATAATATTCCACTGTATTATATAACTTATTTTGTACATTCATCTCTCTATAGATACTTGGCTTGCTTCTAACTTTTGGCTAATGTGAATAATGCTCCAGTGAGCATGGATGTACAAATACGTGTTCCAGTCCCTTTCAGTTCTTTTGGGTATATACCTAGAAATAGAACTGGCAGATCATTTAGTGATTCTATGCTTTATTTTTTGAAAAACTCACATTCCATTTTTCACAACGACTATACCATGTCACATCCCCGCCAGCAATGCACAGCATTCCAATTTCTCCTATTCTCAACACTTGTTATTTTCTGCTTTTTAAATATTAGCCATCCTCAGATGTATGAAGTGGTACCCCACTATGGTTTTGATTTGCATTTCTATTATGATTAGTGATGTTGAACATCTTTTCATGTGCTTTGTGGCTATCTGTATTTCTTTGTGGAAATGTCTATTCAAGTTCTTTCCCCATTTCTAAATCAAGTTGCTTGGTTTATGTTGTTGAGTTACAGTTCTTAATATGTTCTGGCCCTGGCAGGTGTGGCTCAGTAGGTTGGGTGTTGTCCCGCAAAGCAAAAGGTCACTGGTTTGATTCCAGGTCATGGCACATGCCAGGGTTGTGGGGTCAGCCTGAACAAGGCATAAGAGAGAGGCAACCTATTTATGTTTCTCTCACACATTGATGTTTCTCTCCCTCTCTTTCTCCTTCCCTTCCCATCTCTCTAAAAAATAAATAAATAAAATATTTTTAAAAAATAAGCTTTTAAACAAGGTAAATTAATTCACTAGGTGTACTATCAAAATAAAAAAAAAACACAGGAGAAGGCCCTGGCTGGCGTAGCTCAGTGGATTGAGCGCGGGCTGTGAACCAAAGCATCACAGGTTCGATTCCCAGTCAGGGCACATGCCTGGGTTGCAGGCCAGGTCCCCAGTGGGGACCACATGAGAGGCAACCACACATTAATGTTTCTCTCTCTCTCCTTCTCCCTCCCTTCCCCTCTCTAAAAATAAATAAATAAAATCTT
>JAPYXV010003295.1:0-12387 GCA_028533065.1 Trachops cirrhosus
TTTTCATCTGGATTTACACACTGCGCCGGGCCCTGCCACCTCCCTCCATGACAGCCCTTCAATGTCTGCCTACTGCACCTAGGCCGCCTGGGTCCCTTCCCTCCCCCCTTCAGCAGGTACCACACTCTTCCTTCCACCTTTGCTATTTAATCTTCCTGAATAGACTGCTCTCCTCCCCCTCATTCATACAGAAATCATCCCCTGCCTTCAGTGTTCTTGTCCACCACCAGGCCCTCCACAAAACTTGCCCTGATCTCTCTCAAAGAAAAATAATTACTTCTTTTCCTGAATCCTGTGTTAGGTCATAATCCCCTTAAGAACAGGAGCTATATCATATCATTTAACTTCCGTATCTTTTAACAACACAGCACCTTGAACAAAGTAAGTACTCATAGAACTACGTCTTGAATGAATGATTGAGCGACTACTTAGAAATTCGATTACAGACTTCCTATAACATCTGGAATGGAGAGGGCAGTATGAAAGACTTTGCAGAACAAATAACTCTTCCCTTGTTTCCTCCAAACTCACCAAAGTCAAGTCAACATTACACTTACAGGTGCTTTCAAAAAGCAAGGACGTTTCATCCTTCAACTATTTGGTCAAATATGGTGTGTTATCTTTATACACACACATACACACACATTCACAATAGAATAGCTTCTGTTAATCAAATCTATGCTGGATAATAAAAGCCTGTAAATATTTTAACCATATAGGCAAACCAAAAATGTAAGGTGTAATATATTAAAGCTATCAGAATAAGATCAACCATTCAAGTACAAGTAGAAACACAGAGAATGACCAAGCAAGTTATTCCAAGTGGGGGAAAAAAATACCCTACGCTTTAGCTATTTACTAACAAAACTTGAGAGGCAGTATTTTATTGCTAAGAATCTAAAACCAACCCTTCAAAGATAAGCTTACCTAGACAGAAGCACCAAAGAATCAATATTACTAAAGTACAAAAGTGAGATAAGAAACAGCACAAAAATCTTAAAGTGACACTTTCATTAAGTAACTGGTATATATGGCGCCTGGGTCGTCAGAAAGCCATTAGACCGCAGGAGTCTCCACTGCACACCTACAGAACAGAGTCCCGAAAGGAAAGAAGCTACAATGTGGCCAAGTGTAGCCAACATGCTGGGAGAGAAGCCAATTTAAAGGTATGCTTGTGATTTCAGGTGAGAAGACCTGGCCTCGAATGTCATCCCACAAACTGTGCACTCGTACACCAGTCACTTAACCTCCCCCAGCCTTGCTTCCTTGTTATAAAATGTATGTGCAGAGCGAGCACAGAGCCTGAGTGCAGTGTGTCTCCGAGATGGCACTAATAAGTATTTTCCGACTCTGAATGAGGGCCATACAAGAAAAGCAGACATTTCTCTCCAGGTGCTTTTGTAGTTTTTGAGAGAGCAGTTATAATTCATTCCTTATTACAATACTTGATAGTCAGTTTTTGGCCAAAAAGTAAAAATCCTCCTTTCCTCCTAGCTTATATATTACTCAAAAGCTTACTAGAATTCTTAAAATTTAAAATATCTTTGCAATACCTTTCAAATATAAGCAGTAACTCTCGTAAAGAAGACCGGAAGCCAAATACCTCGGTTCTTGCCCAAGTAATGCCACTGCATGTGTGACTCATGGAAATTACTATATATGCCTGGTTTTAGTCTTCTGGCCATCTACAATATCAAGGTTGTCCTAAATTACCATTACAGCCCCTTTACTCTACATGTTGTGGATCCTACCATCTTAAGAATGCCTTAATCTAATTAATAAAAGCAATGTGACATACACTAAAAAGAGAATCACATTTTTAAAAAGAAGAAAGAAAAATATATAGAATAAACTGAGTAATTAATGCTAAGGAGATGATAAAAATCAAAGTTTCTAGAGAACACGCCAGCTTTGACTCTGTTTTTGAAGGTCAAGAGATAAAGGAAAAGGAAATACAATTTAAATAAAGAAAATGAAACATGCAAAATCAAAGAATCAGGATATCTATGGGTGATTGTAATAGTTTTCACTTGCACAGCACCTTACAGTTAACAAAGCATTTCTGCCTACACAACCTGCAGCAAACTTTCTGGAATAAGAAACACAACAGTTTAAATGATTCACATGTAACAAATTTGTCCACAGAGTCTCCACTAAAAACAGTAACATCAAAAGACATTTTAGAAAGGAATTTTTTCAGCATTTATATGTAGGATGAATTAGAGAGGCAGATTAATGCAGGCAAACAGCTATAAACCAACAAATTGCCCTGGCCGGTGTGGCTCAGTGGATTGAGCACTGGACTACGAAGCAGAGTGTCGCTGGTTCAATTCCCAGTCAGGGCACATGCCTGGATTGCAGTCCAGGTTCCCCAGTGTGGGGAGCATGAGAGGCAACCACACATTGATGTTTCTCTCCCTCTCTTTCTCCCTCCCTACCTCTCTGTCTAAAAAGAAATAAAATCTTTAAAAAAAACCCCAACAAATTATAGAATTTTAGCACAAGAAGAAATGTAAGATCAGGCTAACATGCTCATTTAATGATAAACTCAGATTACAGAGTTGATGTGACATTCATTACTGCATGTGCAAAAAGACATGAGGAACAGATAACAGAACCAGAAAATTCAAGAAACTGCAAATGAAAGAATCAGAGAATTTGGTGATGAGTGTAGGTTATGAACATGTAAGAAAGCATTATTCAAGTCTTACTATGTATCAATAATTATGCTAGACACATCTTATTATTTAATATAGTAAGTTAAAGATCACCACAATATAAGTGAGGGTCAGTACATTATTCCAAATTTAAACATGAAAACCTGAGGTTTATTATGGTTAAATAACTAGCCCAAGGTTTTATCTACTCAGCGTCTGGAAGATTAGTACACTATCCCGTCTGAAGTCAAACCTCCATTTCTAAAAGAAACTTAAAAATTGCTTCAAAATTACTAGTTAGGAGAGCAAAAATGAAGTATCACTCTGGAAGCACTGAATAATCTAGTGTTTTTAAAATTCTGGTCCTGTTAACAGGCGCATTTCGCCTCTGTGCTTACGCCTATGGTTAGCAATACAGTCGGTCCCCAATGGTCAGGTTAAAGATTTCTCAATAAAGCCCAACCTCCCCACCCTCTACAATGAAATAAATCCATAGGGAGTGATTAGATAAAAATATTAATAGTACATCTAGCCCTGGCCAGGTGACTCAGTTGGTTGGAGTGTCGTCCCATGCACCTAAAAGGGTTGTGAGTTTTATACCTGGTCAGGGCACATACCTAGGTTACAAGTTCGATCCCTGGTTGGGCACGTATGGGAGGCAACCAATCGATGTTTCTCTCTTTCTCTTGCTCTTTCTCTAAGATCAATAAGCATATCCTCAGGTGAGGATTTAAAAAAGGTTTTACTTTAAAAAATAGTGTATCTAAGAATGAGGGTTACCAAGCTGATTAATTTCAAGTGTCCACAACTCCTTGAGCATCTACAGCTTCTGGTTTGGCATAAGCTATTTATCTTTGAAATAGAAAACTACACTAAGCTTTTCTAAAAGCCTGTCACTTCAAGAAGCCTCAAAAATACTGTATTGCAGATGGGGGTACGGGGGAGGAAGCATGGATACAACAGCCCACTCTGCTTGTACTTCTAGAATTGGACTTACATGTTGGTGTCAGTGTTTTGTAATAATTTCTTTTATTTAATCGTGTATCCATCCAGCAGAAATAAGAAGTAATCATTCTATACATTAGTCAAATACGGTACACTCACAATGTCCAGAAGCAACCAAGAATGGTACCCAGTTGCCACTAAGCCTTTTTATGACCCCTTATGATGAGAGAAAGGCACCAAGTCTAACTAAAATATAAAGAAGAGAAAAGGGAAGGCTTGAAATGACTAGATCTCATCTCCAATGATAAGAAAAAAGGTCAGAAACCATGAGGACCATCCTCAGTGACCAAAGGGCTAAGCTACTGGTTAACCTGGAAGAGAAGCAATAAAGAAGTCCCTCCCTACAGTCTACCAGGGGTGTCAAACCCACGCCCAGGATGGCTATAAATGTGGCCCAACACAAAATTATAAATTTACTTAAAACCTTTTATTTTGCTCATCAGTTTTCATCAGTGTTTGTATACTTAGTGTGTGGTCCAAGACAACTCTCCTTCTTCCAAGTGTGGCCCAGAGATGCCAAAAGTTGGACACCCCGTTAGTCTTTCCAAATAAGTAGGAAAGTTGTACAGGTAGGGAGAAATGTCTTCAGTTCTGCAGACCAGACCAGACTGGATAGGGCGCTGTGTCGTTCAACTCCTGAAACACATGTATCTCACCCAATCCCATACTCCCCGCGGTGCCTGATACTTACAGGGAATGTAAAGAGGAGCCCACCACGTGTTTGGACTTCTGCCAGGAGAGCACTGGCTGACCCTCTGAGAATTCCTGATTATCATATGTAGAAGGCAAAAATCACTGCTGAGACAATGCTGATCATCCTGAGGATCTCCCACACACCATGACTTAGGGGATTCTACTGGGGTGTGTACTTTCATTCACTTCCCGTTCTTGCCCTACGATGAAGGCTATGATAGGCCATACAGCTTAAAGCCGACCTACTCCATAAGATATGCTGTATATTCAAACAATGTGGTGCCCTTGGGGAATGAGGCAAAAAAGACAAATTAAAGTAAGGAACAAAGGTAGTATCTCTTTTGCAAAGGTATGTAAAATTGATGACAACAGAGAAGGGAGGGCTAAACTATTCTTTAAAAATCAATTACAAATCATATTCTGATATATAGTATAATAGAGAAAAGATTTTCAAAGAATGCCCAGCCCTGACTGGTGTGGCTCAGGTGCTTGGGTGTCATCCCCCAAAGCAACCCCAAGGGTTACTGGTTGGATTCCAGGTCAGGACACTTGCCTGGGTTGCAGGTTTGATCCCCAGTCAGGGCATGTGCAAGAGGCAACCAACCAACCGATGTTTCTCACATGGATGCTTCTCTTTCTCTCTCTCTCTCTCTGTCTGTCCCTCTCTCCCGCCCTTCCTCTCTCTCTAAAAATAAATAAATGAAATGTTAAAAAAAAGACTGTCCTATATCCTCTCTCCCCCACTCCACCTTTCAGCACCTCTACACCACCCTCATCACTTACTCAATATTTAGCCCTGGTGAAGACCAATCACTGGATTAACAGGATCAAGAGTACACGCAGAGAACATTCCATCCTGGGAACATCTTTAAATTATTTAGGCTTGTTTTCCACCCTCCCTATAGAGAAAAAGCATGAAATTTTGCCATTGCTTTCACAAGATATACCAGTCGGCACCATAGCAACCCAATCATCTGCCCACCAAAAGATTAACACATACACAGAAAACAGGAAATTCAACAAAATTTAAAGTTTGACCCTAGACTCCCTTAACAGTTAAATGTCTTAAGTAGTAGCAGTATCCTTATATCACACCCACTTCATGCTACCCTTGCAGCTTCCTGGTATAAGCAAAGTCTTAGGATTATACAAACTGCTGCTTCTCTTTCCAGCCCAGATTTCTAGAAATGAAACCCTGGAATTGAGGGAGAAAGAAAAACAAATGTTGGCAGAAAGAGGGAGGAAAATGCATTGTCTATACAATCCCAGTTTAGGTGGAACAATCACCATTAGTTCCATCAGGCACTTTTTTTCAATAAAACCACTTACCCAAAAATGCAGATCTAAAATACGCCCTTGGCTTAAAGCACACAAAAAGTAATTTATTAGATACAATCCTACAGATTTTCTCAGAAAGAAATGAGGAAGAGAGTAACTATATACTATGCAAAATTCAAGTTTTGCACCTTAAAAATCAAACTTCATTGTGAGTTACATAAATGCAATAAAATAGCAGTGCAAAATGTCTGTAAAAATCAAACCAAACACCTGTTCTCATTAGCAGCACTCCTGCATTTTCTCTTTTGATCCACTGTTCCCAAAGCATAAAGTCTAAAGAAATGGAAGGAAAACATTTCAGAGACTAGTTCATAAAACCAAATTAGACCTTTCTACAAAGTACAGGGGATAAAATAGATACACTTCCTATTGTATTTCGTTTATAACAAACAGTTCAAGGAAGCACATTTATTAAACTGAATCACACCCCACTGCTACCTTTAACCCAAAAACTATTCCTAGTTGAGGAGCCAAAAGACCCAAGCAAATACTTTCTTTTCACATTATACTCAACATGAAGAAATCTGACCCTCTTCCTACTACATCACAGTTTCTGTGAAATAAGCTCAGAGGCCCCTTTGGCCAACTTTTTTTTTTTTTTTTGAGACTAACCTCCAACCAATTCCAGAAGAGGAGACAACACCTCAAACAAATTTAACCCTTGAAGTCCATCCTTACAACAGTCCAGTATAATCTAGGCTTCCCCCAGCAATGTTTTACACAGACACTTGATGTCTTAATCGCTGGGGTGGAAGCCTCAGCCCTTACAAATCATCGCCACAGAGATTACTCTGGGCATCTACAAAGGGTGCTGGGGCTGCAATTCACTAAGAACCCTTCATTCACCATTATCACACGCGACTTTAAAAAACTCACTGTCTTAAAAGAAAAAATGTCACCTCCACAAGGACACCTGCCTCTTCAAGGCCTGTACAATAAAGAGCCAAGCATGAAAGGCTCAAAAATCCTTCTGCTTAAAGTTTTCCTCCCCACGAAACTCTGCAGCCACAGCACTGTGGACGTCCTTGTCACACACACAGGCTTTATTGTCAAGCCCTCCGTCTCCCTCTAAGATCGTCAGCCCAGACAGCGTCTAGCCCATGGGAATGACTGCTTTAAAATAAATAAATAAATGAAAACAAGGCGGGGGGAACATAGTTGGGTAGTAAGGACTAGGGACCCTGGTGTCCGGTTTCTCCATTTCTCTTCCAAGAGTTCTGTCGCTGACCATTAACTATCGCACCTCTCAATCGTCCAATCAACACGTTTGCTCCCCTTTCCTAGGTCCTTTCAGCAGAATCCTGGGAAGAGGACCAAACCCTAGCCCTAACAGGAAAATCTCACTTATCCAGCCCATTTCTGCTTCCGAAATTCCTCCTCGGGAGAATGAAAAAGCCACTGAGCTAGGGTAAAACAGAAGCGCCGTCGAAGGCTGCGCTTACAGAAAGGATCCCCACGGTCATCCCCATTTCGCAGTCCCGGCAAGCGAGACTCGGAGAGGTTAACCCGCCGGCCAAGGTCACCGCGCTCGCCTGGGCCGAGGGGCGCCCGCGCCGACTTCCGGCTCCCCCTCTCGGCGGCGGGGAGCGCCGGCGGGCTCGGGGCGCCGCTCCCCACGCCCTGCCGGCTGCCGCGAGCCTCGCGCGCCCTCCGCGGATGCTCGCCCTGTCCGCGCTAACTAGGGCAACTGGGAAAGGGGACAGAGAACTCGCTGCTGCAGCAATTTCCCTCCGCGGGCGCAGCCCCCAGCTGGTGCCCGTGACAGCTGCGACCTCCGCCCCCTCCAGCCGCGCAAGGCCGAGGGAGAACTCGGGGAAAGTGGGAGGGGGGGCGGAACGGAGAGAAAGGAGAGCGGGGGGTGGAGGGGCGCCAGCTGCTCCCCGCCCCCTAGGGCCTCGGCGGCCGCGCGGCTCATGACAGCTGCACCCACCGGGAGGCTAGGCGCCCGCCGCCCGCCACTCACCTGCCGTCGCCGCTTCTGGGCCGCGCTGACGGGCGCCGCGCTAGCCCGCGACCGTGGCGGCAGCGCCGCGGCCTCCGCCGCTCCACGGGCCGGGAGCCCGCCGCCGCCGCCGCGGCTCTCTGGCCCCCTCCTCCGGAGCAGGGGTACCCCCGCAGGGGGATGCAGAACGAACCAGGCACGGGCTCCGCTCGAGGGAGCAGCAGGGAACAGAGCCGCCGAGGCGCTCAAGGCCGCGGTCCGGCCGTCGGAGGGGAGGGCTGAGCTAATCGCGTCAGACTCCTGCTCGCCTGCTCTGAAGAACAGGCATTTCAGCCGCTCTCCGCGGCCGCCATGTTCTCCTCCTCCTCCGCCGCCGCCGCCGCCGCCGCCGCCGCCGCCGCCGCCGCCACCGCCCCCCGCTCGCGGCCCCGCCCCCTCCGCGCCCCGCCCCGCCCCGCCCCGCCCGCTCCTCACCGCCCGCCCCGCCCCGCCCCTCCCGCCGCGCTCCCCTGCCTCTCCGCCGGGTCGGGCCCCGGCGACCCGGTGCCCGCAAGCTCCGACGGCGCGCGTGGGTCGGCGCGCTCCCAACTGGCCGGGCGACAGAGCGAGGAGTCGCCCCGCGCCCTCTGCCGGCCGCTGGCCCCAGAGAGCTGCCGCGCTGCCGCCCCCGCCCGCGTCCTAACGAAGTGTGGGAAAGGAGGCCCTGGCTGTTGCCCTCCCCTCGGGGCGTTCCTTCGACTGCTGCCGGGAAGCGGCCTGGAACCCCGGGGTGCGTTCGGCTAGGCCGCCGGGCCTGCAGCTTCCCGCTGCTCTTATCTTTCCGAGAAGGTTGTGGAGCAGCCAGAGGCCGGGGAGGAGGCGGTCCTGGGCCCGGCCCTCCACTCCTTAGTTGCATTACTTTGAGCGAGACACGTCCCGCGGGCCTCGCTTTTATTCTGGAAAATTGGGGGGTGGTTGTCTAGATGATTTCAGAGGCTGTTAGACAAGGGGAAAGAAAGATCATCTGCCCCCTTGGTTCCACCGATGAAAAGATCTGACTGACACGTCTAGCTCTGCAATTCTGTGAATTGCCCTGAATGTCTAACATTGACAGAGTTTTCCCTTCAACGGGGTCCACACCTTTCTTTTCCACCTTTTTTTTTTTTTAATTCTGCAGTGGAAGTGCTACTTCCAAAAGTTGAGTGTGCCTTGTCACCACAGGAATCAAACAGCTGCTGAACAGGCTTTCTGAGCCACGATGGCTTAATCTAGAAAGCATCCCCCATTCCAAAGGCTTGTCCTGAGGGTGACTGAGTCACTGGCCGCGCGGCGCTTCGTGAAGCAGACGTCTGTCCTTTCCCGCACCCTCAGTCCCAGTCGGCCGCCGTCCCCTAAGTCCTGTCCTGTGGCTGCGGTCCCCCAAACTTTTCCGCTGTTTTCTCTTGCGGCGTTTTCTACCCTAAAGCAACCTCCGTAAATTCTAAACCCTTCTTCAATCCACCTTCTTAATTGAAACCTGACTCTGTCTCGAAGACAGACACCAACCTCCCTGGCCCCTCTGTGAGGCAGTGGGCAAGCTCTCCCCGAGGCAGGTATTCCACCTGCCACCATTCGCGGCCATACCCGGACAGCGTCCTCCTTCTGCCCTTCGCATTGAGCAACCTTCAGCCCACACCCCACCTTCATTCATTCATGCAGTCATTCTGGTCAAAAAACTTGTTACTGGGACCCTAGGTGCATTTCATTAGTGCTTGCCCTCACCTGGTTCAGCAAGACCTCTAGCCACCTGCGGAGTCCCCATCCCCAGTAAGAGCCGGTTCAGTCTCCTTCTGTAGGACCTGCCTCCCACTCTAGTCCAACCCAGACTGTGGGAAGGCGCCTGCAAGTGCGCCAGCCACTCGCCTAGGTAATGCTGACTGCCCTCCCCCGCCCCGCCCCCACCCCGGGGCTACAAACTAGTGAATGCAGATTGTCAAATCCCGTGGATGCTTCAGTCCTCCCGTCGTGTGGTCTTTCGCAGCGCTTGCTACTGCTAACTCCTCTGTTCTGAAACTCTCCTTTCTGTCTTCTACATCACTCTCCTTTCTCTACCTATTTACTGACCTGACCTTTGCTGGCACTTTCCTTGGCTTCTGCTTTTTTACAAAGTTATAAAATGCTGGAGTCCTCAAGGTTTTCTTTTTTCCCCTCCTTCCCTCTCATTTAGGTTGCTTTAGTGTGTTTCCAGGCTTCAATTGTTAATAATACCTGCGTCTCCTTCCAGCAATCCCCCCTCCCTCCCCAACACTCACGCAGCTCAGGACAATTAACTTGAAAACATCCTTAGGTCATGCAGTGCTGAGATTTTGTTGAATGATGAATGAAATTTACAGTATTACTTATATTGCCAGAACCATCCATAGATGCTAAAGAAAGAAATCCTTTTCCAGGGTGAGGCTCCTTCTTAAGTGAAACTCTTAAGTAAAACCCTCTGACTTTTTCTTCTTTTTCTACAAATCGTAATCACTTGCCAAAATATTACTAACCCCCCTTTTTTCTTTGTGTGTGTGTTAAAATACACATGACACAGTATTTAGCAGCTTAACCATTTTAAGTGTCCAGCTCAGTGGTATTAAATGCATTCTCGTTGTTGTGCAGCTGTCGCCGTCATCCATCTTCGTTACTCTTCATCTGGAAAAACTGAAACTCTAAAACAATGACTCCCTGCTCTCTTGTTCCCCAGCCTCTGGCAAGCCCCATTCTACTTTCTGCCTGTGGTTTTAACTAACATAAGTGGAACCATATAGTATTTGCATTGTTGTGACTTACTTCACTGAGCGTAATGTCCTTGACACACATTGACTGCATAGCTGCACATATAAATACAGTAAGGTATCCAGTTTTACATGATAGAATCACACTACAAGTACTCATTGATAACCTGGTATTTTTTTACTGTACAATATATTTTCATCATTAAAATGGCTGAAGACTCTTACATTGTGTAGCTCTTTAATCATTTAATTAACTAATCCCTTACTGGAAAATGTTTATATTGTTTCTGTTTTTTTTTGTTTGTGTGTTTATTTTTGTGAAAAAAATTTCTGTAATTCTAAAGCATGCCTCTGTGCACAGTTTGAAAAATATTTCCTTGCATTAAATTCCTAAAAGATTAATTGCTGGCTCAATGGGTATACGCTTTTTTATTTCCCTACATATTTGTCAAAGTGACTTCCAGAAATATTGTTCCAATCCATGGCCCTACCTGTAATGCATTAGCCTGCCACCTCCTTACAAAATGAAGTATGTCAGTTTTCCTTTGAAGAGTCTTTAATTTTCTACATTTGCTTGAACTATAAACATTAAGAAGATTAGGTTTAGCGTTAAGCAGACCTGGGTTTGGAATGGCTCTGTCACTTACTAGCTGTGTGACTTTGAACCAACAACCACTTGAAACATTTCCAAGCCTCAGTGTCCTCATCGGTCAATAGGATGCTAGCAAAGGATTGTTGCAAATATTGAATGAACAAATGTATGCAAAGCACTTAGTATAGTGTTTGCCCATTAGCTCAAACCAAGAAGGTAACAATCTGCCCAGCCATTTATCAGGCTGGAAGAACAGGCACAGATAAAGCCAGCTGCACAATTAACAGGATGCAGTGTCCCCTAAGGACATACTTCAGCTGTAAAGTGTCATAATAGCCTCCTTCTCTGAGTGACTACTACTTTCCTACTCACTGAGAAACTTTGTTCTTTACAATCACAGATATCAGAAACTTTGGTGGGTGTAATTATATCGGTAAGAAGGTCAAGTAGCTAGTTAGTTGCTTCCTACACAGGCCCTTTTTGCAGGGATGAGTCTGGGAGGGGGCTTTCAAGGACCTCGTTTCAGAGATTTCAAGGCTCTTTATTACCTGCTGTTTGCTGTTAGCCTGGAAAGGAAGAAGAATACTCAGCTGATCAAGTAGAGGTAACACACAGAGCAGTAAAATCACTTAGCTACCCAGAGAAGTATGGGTGGAAGCAGGACAGCAAGTGGTTAAGAAGTGAGTGGACAGTGGGAGGTCAAGACTAGCTTGCTTGCAAAGTCTGTTGATGGGGAGAGAAGATGATAATCAAGGACTTAAATGAAGACAAGAAGACTACCACTTCAGTTGAAGGGAGATATGAGCATGTTGGTGGGTAGAGGGTAAGATCATTTGTTAGAAAAGACTGAAGTTGTAAAAAAAGGAAAATAATGAACCAAGCAAAGTTTAGAGGATGTGGACAGGGATGAGATTAAAGCCACAGTGGGAATATGATTTACTGGTTTATTCTGCCCTTACGTATTTATTTGACTCTAAACTCCATGACAACAAGGACCTAGTCAGGATTCGCTCGTTGTTGTGGCCAGTACCTGGCACATAGTAGGAACTCTATAATATTTGTTAGAGGAATGACAAATGAGAATTTTTGTGCTCAGTAGCAAAAGCTTAGGTCCAAATTAAAGAAGAAAAGAAGGAGGCAAGGAGGAGGTTGAAATACAACATAGATGCCTGCTTTGGCCTCTTTGGCCAATGTACTGGATGACGTCCAGGAAACCAAGACAAATTGTCAGTAGTCACTGCCATACAGAGAAACTGACAGTTGTGGTGACTTCAGTGCTGATGTTAATTGTAACTGTACACTACAGTGTCAGGGTAGGTATTTATCATCCTGATTTCTGAATGCCAAGTGAAATTTATCATATAAATCTTTATATGAGGATACTGAATAGCAAAGTAGCTGGTGCCCTTGACAGAAATTTTATGAAAA
>JAPYXV010003296.1:0-12386 GCA_028533065.1 Trachops cirrhosus
CAGATGCGCGTCTCTGAGGTCCGAGTGGCCTCACTGTCTGGGCTCCAGCGCCCGGCAGGCCCTCCCAGGGCCGTTTCTCAAGGAGCGTCCTTCTTCCCTACCTAACTTTTCTTTCTGACCCAAGACTGTGAGGCATCTTACGTTTTCTGACACATTTTATTTTTCTTAATATCATACTGTATTTAATTTTCAATTGGAGTGCAGTAACTTCATAGATTTTTCTTATTCTTTCTACTTTCAGAAATAAAATGTTTAAAAATTCAAGTATATTAGAACTAGTAGAGGTGTAGGTCTGTTTCCTTCAGGGAAGGCTCTGGAGAGGATGAACTATTTACTATAAGAAAAAGCAGATATTACTCTATCAAGAAAGCCTTCCTTTAGGAGTAGGCTTTCATTGCCTTATTTTTTTTTTTGTCTTTTGAGATTCTGTTTCTTCATCTAACATGACCAAAAATAGGATTATTTTTTTCCTGAATTGTTTATGTAAGTAAGTGGTTGTCACGTAGTAGGTGGACTTTAAATATTCACATCTTGTTCCACTCTTCCACTAATTAAAACATCTTAGTGTCATATTTATGCTGATAAACTATTTTGTATCTTAACCAAAGTTATAGTTGGTAAGCGGAACTGAACAAAAAGTATAAGGAATCATTTTTGCTCTGAAAATACTGAAGGCTAACATTAGATCAGTGTTTTCCCTCACAGACCTCATACATCTCTCTGGCGTTAAAATAGAGAAGAGAGAGTTACTTCTCCTGAGTGATCAAGCAAGACCTATATACATGAAGCCATAGGGAGTTTCTAGGCATTAATGTGGGTGCGCTCCGCCCCCCTAATTTTACCTTCCTTTGGTAAAACATGCAGACGTACCATGAAGAGCTGGGGGGATTTTGGTTCTTGTCAAAAATAAACATGCTGTAAACGTGTGCGTGTTGAGGGGCAAACAGCATATGGGTTCTGAAAGTTGTCCTGTAAGTGAAAGAGGACATGTGTTGTACTATTCTTGTCAACTAGAACTTTCCCTAAGCTTTATGGGGTAAGAACTTTATCTGCTATATTGAACTCTGGCCTCATTTCCTCTACAAGCATGGTTGATTTCAGCCAGATATTAAGAACTTATAAACAAACTCTGAAAAGCCAGACTTCACATTAGTGGGAAAATAGCAGATTATAAAGGCAGTGATGTTGAGGCTCTCTAGAAAAAGGAAAAAAAAAAAGATTCCTACATTAAACCAGGCCAAGTTATACATTTGTTACAGATAAATGTAACAGAAAAACATGAAAAAATATTTATGTGATCTCAGTGGAGGAAGGATATTTTAAGTGGTTTAGCAAAGGCAAACACAGTGGGAGTGTTGTGATAGATTTGAAACCCTAAATTTTAAAAATGTGTAAAACAATAATAACAACAGCTAACATTTATTAAACTAAGCATCAAATCTTAGAGTGCTTTACATGTAAGTCAAAGTGCCAGATTGAGAGACTTGCCCTGGACGGCACAGCCCGTACCGCGGTCTGCCTCTCGTGTTTTGCCGCGGCACCGCGAGCATCACCAGCTTCCCAGTCTGCGGCGTCTGTTTCCTCACTTTTCGCTGCTCAGCTGCTCAGCAGATGCTGCCTCTGTTAGTTTCTTTGTCGTTGTTACAGCAACATCCCACTACAAGATGATAATTCTGTATTCATCAGGATAAAGGATAGATGACGAAAACAGAGAGATCCAAAATGTAATGGCTCACAGAAGATAGGCATTCATTATTTCTCTTGCAATAGGTCAGGGTAGAGAGGTAGGTTCTACCTCATGAAATTATCCAGGACCCAGGTGGCAGGGGGACTCCGCCGCTTTGTAGCACCACCAGCTTGGCCAAGTGTGAGGCATTGACTCATCTGAGTTTTAGCTAGGAGGTAGAGGAAAGAGAGCATCGAAAAGACATCCATTCTCTTCAGATCTGATCCTGAAAGTGGCGTATTTTACTTCTGCCCACATTGTGTAAGAGAGACTTAGTCTTAAGGCCGTACCTCCCAGCAGAGGAGGCTAGGAACTACCGGCCCAGCATGTGCCCGGGAAGAAAGGGTGTTCTGCTTCGGGGGACAACACATAGTTTTCAGCACAGCCGCTACCTGTGCTGCCTCTAAATGTCTGATAAGGCAGACGGCGATGTGGGAGCTAACGTGCTCTTGTAAATCAGTAAGAAAAATAAAAACATTCTAAAAGAAATAAGGAAAAGCTTCAAATTCAGTTCTAAAAAGAGAAATATACCCTCGTATATACAGTCAACTAATATTTGACAAAGGAGCCAGAAATACTCAGTGGGAAAACTATAGTCTCTTAAATAAGCGGTGTTGGGAAAACTGGATAACCATATACAGACGAATGAAATCGGACCCTTAACTTATATCACTTACAAAAATTAACTCAAAATGGGTGAAAGACTTAAACATAAGACCTGAAACCGTACAGCTCCAGGAAGAAAGCGTAGGAGAAAAGCTTCTGGCATTGGTCTTGGCAATCATTTTTTGGATGTTGCACCAAAAGCACAAGCAAAAAAAGCAAAAACAAATAGTGGGACTACATCAAACTAAAAAACTTCTGCACAGCAAAAACAGACAAACAAACAAACAAAAACAAAAAAAAACACTCAACAAAATGGAAAGGGAATCTATGGGATGGGAAAATATATTTGCAATTTATGTATCTGATAAGGACTTAATGTCCAAAATATATAAAGAACTCATATAATTCAATAGCAAAAAAATGAAATTAAATAAATAACCCAATTGAAAAATGGGGAAAGGAACCAAATAGACATTTTTCCAAAGAAGACTTATAGATGGCCAACATGACTAATCAGCAGGGAAATGTAAATGAAAACCACAATGAGATATCACCTCACACTTGTTGGAATGGCTTTCATCACAAAGGTAAGAAAAGCACTGGTGAAGATGTGAAGGAAGGGGAACCACTGAGCAGCGTAGGTGAGCATGTAAACTGGTATAGCCACTGCGGAAAACAGCATGGAGGTTCCGCCCCAGATTAGAAATACCATGTGACCCAGCCATCCCACTTCTATGTATATACCCAAAGGAAGTGAAAACAGGATCTCGAAGAGGTATCTGCACCCCATGTTCATTGCAGCATTACTCACAATAGGCAGGGTATGGAAACAGCCTATGGTCATTTGAGTCCTGACCAGGGTGGCAAGACCAGACAGTGGAGGGAAGAATAGTCTTTCTACAAGTGATGCTGGGACAACTGAACACCCACATGCAAAAGTGCGAGGTTGGACCTCTACCTCACACCGTGTATGAAAATTAATTCAAAATGAATCAAAGACCCAAATGTAAGAGCTAGAACTGTAAAACTCTTAGAAGGAAAAGTAGGTGTAAGTCTGTGTGGACTTGGATGAGGCAGCAGTTTCTTAGACATCACCCAAAGCACAAACAACCAGATAAAAAAAACAGACAAATTAGACCTCACCAAAATTAAAAACTTTTATGCATCAAAGGAATCTATGGAGAAAGTGAAAAGGTACCCCATAAAATGGGAGAAAATATTTGCAAATTATGTATCTGATAAGGGTCTAATATCCAGAATATATAAAGAAGTTTTATAATTCAAAAATAAAAAGACAAGAAAAGTAATTATTTAAATGCACAAAGAATTTGAATGAAATGTTATGTGTCTGTTGCCATTTTATTGTTTATATATTTGATCTTCTTTTTCTTAAAGAAGTCCCTTTAACATTTCATGTAATAATGGTTTGGTGGTAATGATCTGTAGCTTTTTCTTGCCTGGGAAGCTCTTCGTCTGGCCTTACATTCTGAATGACAGCTTTGCTAGGCAGAGAGTAATCTTGGTTGTAGGTCCTTGCTTTTCATCACTTTGAATACTTGCCAGTCCCTCCTGGTCTGAAAAGTATCTTTTGAGAAATCAGCCAACAGTTTTATGGGGAGCTCCCTTGTAGGTAACTAAGTCCTTCTTTCTTGCTGCTTTTAAGATTCTCTGTTTGTCTTTAACCTTTGGCGTTTTCATTATGATATGTCTTGGTATGGGCCTCTTTGAGTTCATCTTTTTTGGGACTCTCTGTGCTTCCTGTATTTGTATGTCTATTTCTTTCACCAAGTTAAAGAGGTTTTCTGTCATGATTTTTTCTAACAGGTTTTTGATTTCCTGCTCTCTTTGTTCTCCTTTTGGTACTCCCATGATGAAAATGTTAGTATGCTTGAAGTTGTCCTAAAGGCTCAAATCAATTACTGATTTGATTCTTGCCTTCATCCACTCTATTATTACTTCCCTGTAAAATTGTTCTTTATTTCAATTAGTGTATCCTTTATTTCAGACTGGAAAAATTGGGTGGGAATATAAAATGGTGCATCCACTGTGGAAAACATTCTGTCAGTTTCTCAAATTGTAACAGATTACATATGACCCTGTAATTTCACTCAGGTAAATGCCCAAGAAAATTGGAAACCAATTTTCAAACAAAAAACTGTATACAAATGTTCATAGCAGCATTTTTCACTGTAGTCAGAAAAGGGATGCATTTCAAGAGGTGCTATATCCATGCAATAGAATGTTATTTGGCCATAAAAAAGGAATGAACTACTGATACATGTTACAATATGGATACACCTTGAAAGCACATTAAGTGAAATAAGCCAGATACAAAATATGACATATTATATGATTCCATTGATATAAAATATCCAGAATAGGCAAGTCCATAGAGACAGAAATTAGACTAGTGGTTGCTAGTTTCTCAGGGGAAAGTGAAACTATTTAATGGATATGAGGTTTTCTTTTTCAGGTGATGGCTGTACAACATTAAACTGGTGAATTTCATGGTACATGACTTATACCTCAATAAAAAACAAAATGTAGTGACTGTGAAAATCTTTTGTTTCACCAATAATCAATTAAGTGGAAATTTTAACAGTGTTGTATCAATTGGGCCCATCAAAATAGTAAGTTAAAAAATTTTAATCCATTCATATTCTGTTGTTGAAAGTGTAGATTGATATGGTTATTTTGGAAAGCCTATTGTTTATATATGTCAGATGTCTTAAAATGAGCCATGCTCTGCCTCAGCAACTATATTCTAGGAATTTACTTTAAATATATAAATAGGCATTTAGGAAAATATTTGTCTTGCATGATAATTACAGTGGGGTGAAAAATTGAAAACAACTAAAATGTTTAAAAATAAAACATTCAATAATTTGAAGTAATTTAATTATTTGATAACAATGAATGATTTATATCATATATGTAATTTATTTTTATTTTTTATTTTATATTTATTATATTTTTCCATTACCATTTATCCCTCTTATACCCTGCTCCCCCTCAGCTATCACCATACTACTGTCCATGTCCATGAGTCCTTTTTCCTTTTTGCTCAATCCCTCCACCCACTAACCATACCCCAAGCTGTCAGCCTGCTCTCTGCCTATGAGTCTGTCTCTATTTTGCTTGTTAGTTCAGTTTCTTCATTAGATTCCACATATGAGTGAAATCATATGGTATTTGTCTTTCTCTGACTGGCTTATTTCACTTAGCATAATGTTCTCCAGGTCCATCCATGCTGTCCCAAGGGTAAAATTTTCCTCTTTTTTATGGCCAAGTAGTATTCCATTGTGTAAATGTCCCATAGTTGTTTTATTCATTCATCTACTGATGGACACTGGGCTGCTTCCATATCTTGGCGATTGTAAATAACACTGCAATGAACATAGGGGTGCTTATGTTCTTTTGAATTAGTGTTTCAGGTTTCTTAGGATAAATTCCCAGAAGTAGAATTGCTGGGTCATAAGGTGGTTCCATTTTTAATTTTTTGAGGTATCTCCATACTGCTTTCCACAGTGGCTGCACCAATCTGCGTTCCCACCAATAATGCAAAAGGGTTCTTCCCCTTTCTCCACATCCCTGCCAGCACTTGTTGTTTTTTGATTTATTGATGATAGTTATTCTGACTGGTGAGAGATGATATCCCATTGTAGTTTTAATTTGCATTTATCTGATGATTAGCGATGTTGAGCATTTTTTCATATGCCTATTGGCCATCTGAATGTTGTAATTCATTTTTAAGTGATCTTATAGAAGATTAATGATTAATAGAAAATGCTCACACTATATTAACTTATTAAGATGGATCATAAATAATATACAAACTATAGCCCTAAATTTGTTTTTAAAGTCTATTTTATAGATATATGTTCACATATTTATATATACAGATAATCATCAAAATAACTTAGAAGTGATTATCTCTAGATAGTGAGATTACCTACGGTTTCTGTACAGAAACAGCTTCCATTTTTCTTTGAACCCATGAAATTTTGTTTCCCCGTTCCAACTGCTCTTATATACGATGTACAGTTCAAGATCCGTGGTAGTTTCTGGTGCTGTCTCTTAAATAGCCCGCCATTTGTGCCTTCTGTGACCTACCTGCCACACCGGGTGACTAAACTTAGAAGCACATTTTAGACTGCACTGTAGTTACTTCTGCCCACTTGGTTTCAACTTAACTATATATGTATATCCTTATATATTTTTATTATGTATAGTATTAATTTTATATTATATATTTTAATGTAATTTATGTTATCTGTATATTACTTAACTATATGAAGCTAAATAGTAGGTGCAATAATATTCTGTGGCAGTTAATATTTTATCATTGATATGCATAAATATCCCCAGATATTGTAAATGGATATAATTAGTATATAATTTCAGTGATGGGAGTAAAGCTGATCAGAAAACAGCTACCCAGAATTATAAATCAAAATCAGTTATTAATGTAAATGAAAGGGGGAGTTAATTAATATGTTCTTTGGCTATCTGTAAACCTCATCAGTCATTCTCCTCAGTATCTTTACCTTTCTTTAAAACTCTTAAAAACAAAGGTGTGTGAATTTCACCTCTACTTCCTTCCCATAATCAGAGGCGGAAACCTTAGTGATTAGTGAAATTAGGGGAAACCAAGAAGCAGAACAGATTCTTTTTTAAAGTCCCTAAATTATCCATAACAGGATTTATCTCCTGCAGAATCGCACACCCCCGCCCCAGGGTTAAACCCTCCTGAGCACCTGTGCTGCTCTGCCACCTGTGCCCCGATTCAGTCCCTCTGCTGCCTCCTGTGTCAGACTTCCCACCAGGCGTCTCGGGCTTCTCTTCAGTATAAACAGAGCCTTTATTTGCTCAACATTAAAAGTATTTCAAACATGTAGAAGAATACAAAGAATAATATAAATGTTCATGTAGTCATTACTTAAAATTTGCAAATAGTAGTAACATTTATTAGAGTCACATGCTTTTTTGAAAGAAATGAAGATACACACGTAGTTTAAATCCCATTGCACCCTTCACCCGTTCCCTTCCTTCTTGTGTCCTCCCACTCCAGGGACAGCCACTGTTCTGAAGAGAGTATCTTTCTTTTCTGACCATGTTTTCAATGTTTTTCAAAAATTCACGTAAGCATGTAATCATAAACAATATGTAATATTGTTGTGAGCTTTAAAGAAATTATATACATCATCTTGTGCCTGTTTCACAACTTAATATTTTAATAAACACATTATATTTTAAAAATTTATCTGAATATATATAACTCTTAATTTATGCATACTATCTTCTTTATTTATGCCACTTCATAAACTGCAGTCAATTTATGTGTTCTGCTATTGAAAGACAATTGAGTCATCTCCAATATTTCACTGTTAAAACAATGCTCCTTTGAAAATTTTTGTACATCTTGGCTTCACTAAGTACCGCCAAAGTGATTGTACGAATGCATCCTCTCCAGCAGTATAAAGATGTTCCGATTCCCCCATATCCTCCTCCATACACAAAATTGTCAGACATTTTCATTTTTGCTAATTCATGGGTACTAAAAGGTATTTTCTATTGGCATTTTTCTAATCAGTAGTGAAGTTCAGTGTTTTTATCATTTCAGTTTCTTTTGCTATGAATTGTTTATTCATATTCTTCATTCATTTTTCTGTTGGGTTATGTTTTTCTTGTTGATTTATAGGAACTTTCTTCTTCTAGATACTAGTTCTGTTATATGTTACAAGTAACAAAGTTGGATGCCCTTTATTTATATAGTTTTTTATTAACAGAAGTTTTAAATTTTTACGTACTCAAAAATTGTCATTCAGAAGACAATTTTGTTATTGCTATCTTTTGACCCCTACCTAGAGATCACATAGATATTTATCTATTTTCTTATAAATGTTTTAAAATATTGTTTTATAAATGTAGGTCTTTAATCCTGTTGTAATTTACTTGTATGTGTGGTTTAACTACATTCCACTTGGCCCTTTCTAAATAACCACTTGTCCTAATACCATTCATTGAAGAGTCTTGATTTGAACTGACCTCTATGATAAACCAATTTTCTCATATGTGCAGATGTATTCCTGGTTTTTATATTCTGCTTCATTTGTCTCTTGTCTGTCTCTGTCCAATATTCCACTCCCCTTCAAAATTACGTTAGTTTGTAATGGCTCTTCATTCTTACCTTTGGAATCAACTTGTTTGTTATCCTGTGTATATTTTGATTTATAGATTACTATATTTGTTTCTTAGGGCTGCCTTAACAAATTACCATAAACATGGTAGCTCAAAACAACAGAAATTTATTCTCTCACAATTCCAGAAGCCAGAAATTGGAATTCAAGGTATGAGCAGGGCTGGCTTCTTCTGGAGGCTCGGAGGCAGAATCCATTCCATACCTCCGCCAGCTTCTAGTGGGTGCTGGGAGTCCTTAATGGTTCCTTGGCTTGTAAACTGACATTATAGCAGTTCCCACTCCTGTTTTCACATCACCTTTTCCCCTGTGTCTCTATATGTCTTTCTCTTCTGACTCTTGTAAAAGACAGGCCTTTGGATTTAAGGCCCATTCAAGCGACCCAGAATGATCTCATCTTAAGACTATTAATTACATCTTCAAAAGCCCTTTTCCAAATAAGGTTGCATTCACAGGTTTCAGAGGTTAAGACATGGACATATGCTTTTAAGAGTCACCATTCAATCTACTGCACTGACCAAGACAAAAAAAGAGAAGAATTAAATTACCTAAATCAGGAATGAAAGTGCAATATTACCAACCTTACAGAAATCAAAAAGATTATAAGAGAATACTATAAATAGTACACCAACAAAGTGGATAACCTAGATAAAATAGACCAGTTTCTAAAAATACAAGCTCAAAACTGACCAAAGAAGAAATTGAACATCTTAATAGTCCTATAATAAGTAAAGAGATTGAGTCAGTAATCAAAGCACTTCCAGCATAAAGAAGTGCAGGACCAGATGGCTTCATAGGTGAATTCTCCCATGTGCCTGAAAAACTAACACCAGTCCTTCTCAAATTCTTCCATAAAAAGAATAGGAAGGAATATTTCCAAGTTCATTTTGTGAGGGGAGCATTATCCTGATACCAAAGCCAGACAAAAACATCAAAACAAAATAAAACAAAACTACAGGCCAGTATTCCTTCTGTATATAAATCCTCAACAAATTAATAGCAATTTGAATCCAGTAGCGTATTAACAGGATTTTACACCATGACCAAGTGAAATTTAATCCCAGGAATTCAAAGGTCATTCAACATATAAAAATCAATACAATATAATGAGCCACATTAGTAGAATAAAGAAAAAAACACATGACCTTCTCAAATGATGCAGAAAATGCATTTGATGAAATCCAACACCCTGTGTTGATTTTAAAAAACACCAAACTAGGAATAGAAGGAACTTCCTCAATCTGTCAAAAGACATCTATGAAAAACCCATACTTAATATACATAGTGGTGAAAAACTGAAAGTTTTCATCCTCAAGTCAGGAACAAGACAAGTATGTCCACTTGCCACCTCTATTCAACATTATACTGGAAGTTCTCTCCAACAGCTAAGCAAGAAAAAGAAATTAAAGGTATTCAGATTGGAAAAGAAGAAATAAAATTATATTTTCTGATGACATGATCTTATAAACAGAAAGTCTTAAAGAATCCACAGAAATCCTATAAACTCAAATTTGCAGGAGATGAGATCAACACAAAAATCAGGTATGTTCACTAGCAATGAACAATCTGAACATAAAATTAAGAAAATTCCATTTATAATAGCATCAAAAAGATGAAAATACTTAGGAAGGAGCATAACCTAGGAGGTAGAAGATTTGTACACTGAAAACTACATAACATTGTAGGAAGAAATTAAAGAAGATCTGAATAAATGGGAAGACATCACATGTTCATGAGTTGGAAGGCAATATTATTAAGATGATAGTACTTCAATAATTGGTCTACAGGCTTAATGTAATCTCTCTCAAATTTCCAACTGCATTTTATGCAGAAATGGAGAAGCTGATCCTGAAATTTTGTGGTACTGTGAGAGCCCTTGAATGGTCAAAGCAATCTTGAAAAAGAAAAACAAAGTTATAAGACTCACACTTCCTGATTTCAAAATTTGCTGTAAAGCCACAGTAATCCAAAACGGTGTGGTACTGACATAAGGAAAAGCATCTAGATCAGTAGAATAGAATTGAAGAGTCCAGAAATAACCTTGCAATATGTATGGTGATTTGATTTTCTGCAAGGAAGGGGTACAAGAGTCTTTTCAACAAATGGTGCTGGGACAACTGGATATACACACACAGCAAGAAGTTGGACCCTTAGCTCTCACCATATACAAAAATCAGCTCAAAATGAATCAAAAGCTAAATGTAAGAGCTAAACCTGTAAAACTCTTAGATGAAAACATGGGAACAAATCTTCACGATCCTGGATTGGCAATGCAGTCTTAGATGGGACACCTAAAGCACAAACAGCAAAAAGAAAAATATCAAAATTAGACATCATCAAAATTAAAACTTCCGTGCATTAAAGGACTCTGCAAGGAAAATGAAAAGACAACCCATGTAATTGGAGAACATATTTGTAAATCACATATCTGATAAGATTCTAGTATCCAGAATATGTAATGAACTTTTAGGACTTGAATAGACATTTCTCCAGAGAGAATACAAATGATCAATAGGCACATGAAAATATGCTCACCATCATTAGTCATTCGGGAAATGCTAATAAAAACCACAGTGAGATACTACTTTACACCCACTAGGGTGGTTATAATAAAAATAAAATAAAATGAGTAGCGTATCACATAGCATAGCATAGCTGTATGCTATAGCATGTTTGTGGTAGAGCCCGTACCCTTCTTCTCTAGTTTTAAAAAGATATATGCTTTATTGATTACTGAAGCACCAAAAGAAAATTTGCAACATGCAGAGAAACCCAAAGGTAACATGGCTAACTTCACTGTGCTGCAGCAAACCATTCTTACTGTCACAAACATACTTTAAAATTGGTATTATTTTGTTTACATAAGTGCTTTCTTTTTTCATGAAATTGTGAAAGATTCCTGCCTTTAAATACTACTTAAAAATGTGATTTAATGACCACATAGTATTTGATTATATTAATATATCAATAATTTTCTTGTCTCTTTTTTCTGCTTTTATAAGTCTATAGTAAAGATTCTTTTATACAAATATTTGTACACCTCTTTCATAACTTTCTTAAGATACCTTTTAAAAAATTCATCCCCTGGTCAAAAACAAAGATTTCTTAACACCTTCCATGTAGACTCATTACCTTCTAGAAAGGTTATATCAATTTATACTCCTAGGAGCAGTGTATGAAAGTACCTACTTCCTGGCACCCTTATGAAAAATGTGTTTTATAATTAAATGAGTATGAACAATAATTTGGATGAATGTGTAATAATTTAATATTTTAATTTTTGCTTATTAATAAGTTTACTGTTTTCATTTTGTGCTATTCATACAACTCGTCTGACCAGTTACAAGATGAAGGATAGTATGGATTATTGAAAGAACAAGGCAGTTAATGCTGAAGGTAGTAATGATAGTTGGAGCCTGTATTTTATACCAAGCACACTGACATCCAGTGTAGTTTATTAAATAAACACTTACCCATATTTTGCCATGGATAATGTGCATTTTCTTGCCGAAATTTTGAGGGGGTTACTAAGGATGCACATTATACATGGGTATAATGATTATGTGCCATGGGTATAATAATTCCATGTATAATGTGCACAAGAACATGGGTACGTATTATACATGGCAAAACGTGATACATCCTCTTAGATACTATTTTATTTTTTTTATTTTTTTTTAATTTTTATTTTAGTTTATTCAGTACAGTTTCTATCCTTTATTCCCATTCCAGCCCACCCACCCATTCCTCCCCTCCTCCCTCCCCTTTCCAACACCCCTAGTTTTGTCCATGTGTCCTCTATATTTGTTCCTGTAAACCCTTCCCTTCTCCCCTGAAATTCCCTCCCCTCTCCCC
>JAPYXV010003297.1:0-12382 GCA_028533065.1 Trachops cirrhosus
CATTCCCCTTTCATTTCAACGAGATATACTGGTTGTCTGTATTTCGGTAAATCAACTTTGTTTCACTGCAACTTTTTTCCATTTTTTTCTAACTTATTTTAAATATTCTGAAGTCCTTTGTAAGCTTTAGAGTATGTTTAAAGAATCCTTTTATATGAATGCAACAACAGCCACTGTGAATTCAGCATTACAATGTTTGTCCTCTAAATAATATTTGTCAACGAAAGCCGACTCAATAAATAATAAAAATATATGTGGGATGTGGTTTTTTAAAACGTATTGAGTCTTACAGAAAAAAAATTAGATTGTACTTGCTCTACATTTTGCCTAAGTTATTGACTCGATAAATATGAATAAAAGGATCTAATTCTGTCATCCTAATATGTTAATACTAGCTGGGTCGGGAGCTAGCTTTCTAATGTGTTAGCCTGACATTCGGTCTTGAACCATAAAGTGGGGATGATAAACAGGGTTTGTGAAGAGAGGGAAGACAGGGAATCCACGCCAGAAAGGCGGCTGGTAGGCCCCGCCCCGAAGGACGTCAGCGCCTTCTGTGGGGGTGAAGGCCTTATCCTTCCCCGTGCGGGCCGTGGATGACATTTAACGCCTTTCTGCAGAGCCTAAACTCAGCATCCTAACTTTTGAAATAAACTTAATTGTATGATAGTTTCCTATTTACAAAAAAGTTGCAAAGATAGTATGGAGAGTTTCCATATATCCCATACCGGTCTTCCTATTTATTAACATCTTACCCAGGGAGGGATATTTGTCAAACTAATGAACTGATGCGGACACATTAGTATTAGCTGAAGTCCATGCTTTTATCCAGACCTGATTTTTTTCAGTTTAATGTTCTTTTTCTGGTCCAGGTTCCCTTTCAAAATTTGCATCATTACGTTAAGTCCTCGTGTCTCCTTAGCCTCCTCTGGACTGTGACATTTTCTTAGACTTTCCTTGTTTTAAATGACAGTTGTGAGGAAATATTTTATTAAATGTCTTTTAATTAGGGTTGGTTTGGTATTTCCCTTGTGGTTAGACAAGAGTTGTGAGTTTCTGGGAAGGAGACCATAGAGGGAAGGGACCATTCTTTCGGATGTTACGTTTGTATCAAATGTATATGCTATGAGTATGACGTCAAGATGAGGTTAACCTTGATCACCAAACTAATGTAGCGTTTCTCAGGCTTCTCCTACTGTATTCTTTACAAGGAACTCACTATGTGCACCCTGCACGTAACAGGTGGAAAGTTATGTTCCATCTTCTTTATGGGAAAGTATACATATGTTACTTGGAATTATTCTGCAAAGGAGATTTTGCTCTAATTTGGCATTTATTTTTTGATTCAATCATTCATTTACATTTTTAAATACTCATGGAAATTTATTTTATACTTTGGATTATAATCCAATACTATATTATATATTTTATTGCTTAAAATCTTCCCACTTGGGCCATTGGGACATCATGGAAAGTGGCATTAGAAACCAAAATCTAGGCACTGGGTGTGCTCATTGCTACTGGTGGTACATTATTATCAACTTTTATAAAGTTAACTCAAACCATTTCATCAAACTAAGTAACTACTTAAAACACATTCCCCACATGATCCAATCCAAACTTCATTAAACTGGGTTTGCGAGATTGTTAATTGTTTCCCATTCGAGGCCTAGGTTGCCAACACTTAACAGAGACCCAATTTCTGCTTTAATCTACTTCTGTTATTTGGGGCTTCCTGCCACTCACACTCAAACCTAATCCTAGTTGTCTTCGGCATAACAGACATTTTATGATATGAATCTTAAACAGCTCACAGCTGTTGCTCACAGCTTTCCACTTCAGAGGATTGTGTATCCAGTCACTTACATCTAATCAAATAAAGACTTATTAAACACCTCCTGTGAGCCAAGTTCAATTTCTTCTAGGAAGAAATTTTATTTTGTTTTAGTTTTCCTTTTTTTAATGGCATTTTAAAAATCTTTGTTCAAGTACAGTTGTCTTCATTCCCCCCACTTCCCCTCCCCCTCCCACCACATCTGTCCCTACCTCCCACCCTTGATCCTAATCCCCTTTGGCTTTGTCCATGTGTCCCTTATACATGTCCCTTTATGACCCTTCACCCTTTTCCTCCTGTTATCCCCTACTCCCTCCCCTCTGGATGCTGTCAGTTTGTTCTTTATTGCCATGTCTCTGGTTATAACTTGCTTGCTTGTTTGGTTTGTTGATTAGGTTCCACTTACAGGTGAGATCATATGGTATTTGTCTTTCACCGCCTGGCTCATTTCACTTAGCATAATGCTCTCCAGTTCCATCCAAGCTGTTGCGAAGGATAGGAGCTCCTTCTTTCTTTCTGCTGAGTAGTATTCCATTGTGCGAATGCACCACAGTCCTTTGATCCACTCATTTACTGGTGGGCACTAAAATGAACAAGTTAAAGGGGGTCCCTGCCCTGCTGACACTGTAGTCCAGTCATGCAATGGGGAGGAAGTTTCCTGGGCACACAATTCAATTCTTCCTCCTTCTTTTTTACTTTTTTTTTTTAATTTTTTTAGTTTAGATTATTCAGTACAGTTTCTATCTTTTATTCCCATTCTTTTTTAATTGAAGTTATTTGGGTGACACTGGTTAACAAAATTGTACAGGTTTCAGGTGCACAGTTCTACAACACGTCGTCTGTACACTATGTTACGTGTTCACCACCCCAAGTCACTCTCTGTCCATCACCATTTATCCCCCTATACTGTGCCCCACCTCCCTCCAACCCCCTCCCCACAGCAATCACCACACCGTTGCCTGAGTCCATGAGTTTTTCTCTTTATTTTTTATTTTGTGCTCAATCCCTCCACCCTTCCCACCGAGCCCCCTCGCCCGACAGCTTTGGGCCTGCTCTCCCTCTCTGAGTCTGTCTCAGTTCAGTTCTCATGTCATGTGTGCAGACATGCTTCTACTCGAGGTGCCCCTCACTTTCTGTTGTCTACATGGAAATCTCCCGACTGCTTGCTAGGACTCTGCTGAAGCACCATTGCCCCTCCAGGGAAGTCTGTCCTGTTTTCTCCAGGAGGTCTTGGTCATTCCATCTCTGCTCCTGGAGCACCTTCTATAAACCCTCAGTCTCAGTAGTAAGTCATGTCATTTATCTAGTGGACCACGAGCCCCTGCAGACCGGATGCATATTGTCATTCAAGCATTGTCATCACCTACCGGAATTCTGGCAGATATGGGATGTTGGTATAATTCTCCTTTATTAATTTACAGTGGGTGATGTTCCATTTGAAATAAGGTACTATTAGTATTTACTGCACTATTTAGTGCACTCTCTTTACTTACCAAGGTCACAGGGAAACTGAGTTAATGGTCAAAAGTTTGCAGTTTGCATGATGATTCTGGAATCAAAATACAGCTTTCGCAGTTGGCCTGGAGGGTGCTTCAGCCAGGGTATGTTGAGGTCTGAAGAACAATCACTGTCCATGACAGGATACATTGCAATGATGATCTATTTTTTAGATTCCAGATTGTGTATGATTATAGTGAAAAAACAAACTTGAAAATCCCTCATAACAGCAGCATAGATATCGATCAACATTGCTAACCCAGTCAATGTTCATGCTTGTACTAGAAAATATCACTGTATTTTAGTTGAACACAGGTTGAAATAGTTGGCTTGCATTTGGGGGCTCACTAAAGGAATAAGTCTTATCTTCAAACACTGGCATCACGCTTGGCCCACTGAGACACGCCTGCCGTGAGAGGCACACGCACACTGCACGAACCGAGAAGAAGGACGCGGAGCCTTTGTGCGGCAGGCCGTGGTCACTCGGCAGCCGGCAGGCCTGGCTGTGGCAGGGGCCGGAGGCTTCTGGACTCTTCCAATGCATGCTTCTCTCTCTCCTCTGTCCCATCCTTCCTCCTTTCTCCCTCCCTTCCTTTCTCCCTTCTTCTCTTCCTCTCTTTCTTCTTCCCTCCCTCCTTCCTTCCTTCCTCCTTCTTCCTTCCTTCCCTCTCTCTCTCTCTCTCTACCCCCCCACTCTCTCTTCCCCATCCTGGGAGCATGTGTAGTTGAAATTTTCAGTTTACTATATCTTCATATACTCCAACATGCAACTTTATCTCACCCAAATAGCCTAAACCTGTTTCACTCCCCTGAACAACCAAATCTCCTGGGTTCCTCTTACCTCTGGGTTGTTACATCCTTGTGTGATAATCTCACCACTCTTGTTTGGGTGGAGGTGCCCTCCTGCTAACAAAAGTAAAAGATTGATTTATAAGACAGTGACACAATGCTGAGGGCATACTAAATACTAGCATTAATAGTAATAATCTGTAAGGCTCAAAGAAGAGGTATGCTTGTGTTGACCAAGTTTTAGGACTTGAGAAGTAAGGAAAAGGCACACTGGGCAGGGTGGACACCTAGTGAGTATTTGCAGGGCGGACAAAATGTGGTCGTGGTATTTTAAACAGCAGGCTGAACACTCATTCAGATAAATTTAGAGAGAATGAGATGCGGATAAAAACCATTTGTTCACGTTTGAAAGGCTCCAATCTGGAAACAAACACGTGCCTTGTGGACAGGCCACGTGGTGACTGTTGCTAAAAAACAGTACGTTCGTATTCTCTGAGTGTCTCAAATTTAGCCAGTGTCCGCGAGAAGCACCCTTCCTTTAATTGGTAAAGTGACATTACTGGTTAATAGTAAGTCACAGATTTGATAAAGGAAAGCTGGACCTTTAATGAGATTGCTCGAAAATGTCAGTCTTTTCATTGAAGCTGTCCTGGGTCCTGAAGCTTTGCATTGCTATGACTATTAGTATCTCATCTTTCTCTTTTTCTTATCTTTTCCACAAAAGACAATGTACAATGTTTGATTATAGAAACTGAGGTAGTGCTGAATATTTGAGGAAAAGTTGGTCATCTATCACCTGTAATTTAAATGATAAAAAGGTGAAAATGATGACCATGGAGAATAATTTGGGTTGTAAAACAGGCAACATAATCTGACTCCCTGTGGCTTTCAAAAGCAGGACGTGGCAGCTTTGGCCTGGATTTTCCTCTGGTCCGACATGGAGGAAGGAGAAAGACGAGATGACCTTGTAGGACAATATTCCCAGCTTAGTGATCATCGTATGGACTTTACGAGTTAGTGATATTCCTACTCGCCAGAAGCTTTCAAGGCAGGCTTTTCTTAAGCTAAGATTAGAAGTCATTGATTTCTAGTGTCCTCTAAGCATTCAGTGTCTTGGCTTATGGTATTTTATCTTTCTGCACACATGTTTGTATGGACCCACCAGTGACCCTCAGAACCTATACAATTAAAGAAGGTTTTGGTGAAGTTCTGATAGCATATATTTTTTTCTGGAAACATGAAGGTATACTGTATGGTTCTCTAAATCAGGAATTAAATATTTGGTAATGGTTTTTTAACATGGAGTTATAGTAGCTGGACACTGCTTACCTTTATATGCAATCTAGTGTTGATGGGGCAATTTGAGGAGCCTGTGCATGATCTTCAGTTAAAAAGGAATTTCCAACATTGATCCAATACTTGTGCTTATAGCTTTTCTTCTACTTCTCTATCAGTAAAGGCCTAAAAACCCTCCTGCATGACCTTCACCCTGAAATATAATCTATGTGTCTCCTTCTGACCATAAGAGGATGCTCCTTAATTCTCAATTTGTAGGGTTGAAATGTTTCTCACTCACACACATTTATTTTCCTTTGGAAAAGGTGCTCTTCTCTCACGGCTGTCTTTTGTGAATCTGCCTGTTTCTGCCACATTTTCAGTGAGGCCTTGGAACCACTTCACAGTCTCAGTGGGAAGCGGGGAAGGACACGGTGTGTACCCTCCTCCCACCCAGCCAGTCGCAGCCCTCTTCTCCGCTGCTATGGCAACAGTTGTAGAGGGAACCCGCTCAGACGGGGGCCAGATGGATGGAGCGGGTGCCAGTGGCAGTGTGGCAGGGCAGCTGCGTGGGGCTGGGATGCACTGAACTTGGCTGTGTTCCTCTCCAATAGACAGGGCGATGGAGAAGGGAGGAAAAGGGCAGAAACCGCGGAGCATCGCTGAAGCTGAGCAACTGTTCACTTGAGCACCGTCCACATTCATGTGAAATCTACATTTCCTACTTAGCTTTTTTGAAGTGATCTAAATATGCTAATATCTACACTCTATTGAAAGACAGTCTTCATGATATAACTTCTGTTCTAA
The DNA here is from genome assembly GCA_028533065.1 of Trachops cirrhosus. Lineage (NCBI taxonomy): Eukaryota > Metazoa > Chordata > Mammalia > Chiroptera > Phyllostomidae > Trachops > Trachops cirrhosus. The sequence continues at coordinate 6,200 of JAPYXV010003297.1, forward strand.
TTGGCTCACTATGAAACATTTCCTCTAAAAAATTAATTTTAACACAATCTCCCTAACTTCACAGTGAATAATCTCCTGAATTCGTATTAACAATATATTCTTTATTATTGATGGAAGCAGTTGGAATATTTATTTTTATTACATAATGTTACCATTAGATCACATTTTAAGGTACATAGTGTCAAATCACTATATTGCACACCTGAAACTAGTATAATATTGTATGTCAACTATGCTAAAAATAAATTAAGAAAATACAGCATTAGTTTTAGTTTTGTAGCTGCTGAGCGTATACTTATTTTTAAAGATGTTTATTTAGAGTTAATAAGGATTTTCTATTCTCAAAGAGCTTTTATAATATAAAAATCAAGATTGATATTGAATGAATGGAAAAGAAGAATGACAATTGATTCAGTAATAAAACAGATCTCTATAACGAACTGACTTTTAAGCAAACAATTTGTTCCCAATGAAAGGTTAGAAACCCACAAATAAAGATGGAATTATAATTAAAATAAAACAAAACCATTTTAAAAGATCTATTTGAGTTGTAATTTCCTCTTTTAGTGATAAAACAACTTACATCGTAAGCAGAGGTGCATATGACCCATTATGATTTAACCTTTTGATGATATTTAATTATTTTTCCAATACGTTTTAAATTGAAGATCAAATTTGGGGTGAATTTTGTTTCCCAGGGGGCTGGAATCAGTCAGCTGCTAACAGGAACCTCTGGTTTAGTTGACAAACAGGAAAATGGAGTTACTTATAGATTGGTTTCTGGAAGTACAATAAAATAGTTAAGTTGTCTAGAGAACAGTTGAATGATTTTTCCCAAGAAAACATTTTCCGGCCCGCATTCTGACGCAGAGGGGGCGTTAGGTGTCGGAGTGATCTGCTGCTTGTGTGCCATCGCGCTGGCGCCCAGAGACTCAGAGACCACCCAGAATTCCCAGACGAAGTGAGGTTAATTAAAATGCCTTTCTAGGCTTATTATAATTGCTTGCCTATCTCCACGTTCTGACAAAATTTCATGTCAACGTTGCAAAATATTATGTTTATATGTAGGTAGTGCTTACGTCAGATCTCAAGTTCATGAAAAACTAAAGAATCTGAGCCCAGCATTCACTACTTTTTACCTTCCCACAGAGCCTCTGTATCATTTCCATAAGAAATGCAATCATTTCATTAAGTGTTTATATAAACATATCATTTTTCTCATTTGTTCCTCACAATATATCATTGGAAAAATCATTGATTTTTCCCAGCTAAAATGAGAGACCCAGTGAGCTGGAATTATTTTATTTCACTTAAAGTAATTCATGACTTTTGGGCAAAACTGGAACATAGCCTTTCACCATGTTTCAAATGTCTAAGATCAATAATTTTAAAATTACTGAAAGGTTTACTCTGTTCATTAATAAAGCATGTGAAAATTCAAAAATAATAAAATAAGTCATGGCATAGCCTGTGTCTTATTTCAAAGGGCACCCGTTAAATATTGGTGGAATAAATGAATGCATGAACAAATGATTCCATGTACAGGAAGTCGAAAATGTCAGTGAGGTCAAGCAACTCACCAAGTTACAGTGAGTGACCGCCGAGTCTGTGAACAAGAGGAGACTTTGGGCAGTGTGAAAATCTGGGCACGGAGAGGGCCAGGACCATGAAAACAGTCCTCCATTCAGTTTGGTGAGTGTTGCAAAGGATTGCTTAAAATCAGGGTTTGCCCCCAGAAGTATTATGCATACTTTGGGATAGGGTACCACTCTGTGCAAACATTGTGTGAGATGAGATCAATTTGAAGCTGGTTTCGGATAAGGTTTGACGTGGAAGGCTTACCAAATATGAGTTAGCTTGCTTGCATGTACCTGTGTAGAAAACAACATGTTTTCAAAGTATGTCTCTCAAGTAATGTTTTAGAGTCCTGGAGCAGTGCATGCTAGTTTTAAAGTTTCATGTACAGACTCTGAGTGCTTTGTGCTGTCACCTTGCTGAAAGATGGTTTATCAGAAGGAAGGGGACCAAAGGCGAAACTCAGTGAGTTCAGATGAGGATGCGTTTTTACAGATGCAGAAGGATGCCCATGGGACCGGATGAGGGAGAATCTTCTGTTTGAGGTGGAAGAGCCTTTGACAAGCTCATGTGGGCTAGAGAGCCACCAGGGGAGGTGTGGGTGGAGCAGGCTGGGCAAAGGATCACTGTGAAGGAAGGCAAGTGTACTTAGAAGAAGATGGATAGATTTTAGAGCAAAGGTTTAGGTACACGAAGTTGGGTATACAGGACAGGGCACAAGCAGGTTTACAGTTGTGACTACATGAAACACTTTATTCTTGTATTATTCTTTATTAATCACTACATTATTTTCCATGCAAGCAACTGTAAACCCACTTTTCCCCACCCTGCATATCAGTTGGCTGAAAAGAGAGAGCCTTTTTCCACTGAGAAAACAGTAAAAATAATACAAAAGTTAGTCAAGCAATTTCCTAGTGATGGTTATCGCTGCAGCAGCAGCAGGGGCCGAGGTGGCGGTGCTGAGTGAGGGAGGAGGGGTCATTGGCAAGGGCACACTGGAGATGGTAGCATCCCAGTTGATTTCTAGGAAGAAGAAAGCAAAGTCCTTTGGTTAGGATGCTGAGGAGGAAGATATGAGGCGGCTAGAAGAGAATGCCAAAGTTTGAAATCACTGTTTAGAAAGAATCAGTAATGTTTTCAGATGTTTTAAGTCCCCTAGCGATGACCTATGCATTTGTCAAGCATCACTTAGGGACCTGCCAGTTCTGGAAAGCAGGAGCCCGTACTGAGCCCATCAGCAGGGCCAATGCCCACGGCTCTGACTCCCGTCTGCCCTCACCCATCTATCTCCTTGCCACTGCGCTGTGGCCATTCCGTGACCTGGTCACCTTGAATTTCCTTGCAGGTTTCCAAATGAGCAATTCTCCCTTATGCTTCCATATGCTCCCATGTCTCTCCCTTTGCCTCCAGTTTCCTTTATACCGTATTTCATCTGGTCAGTTCCTGTCCTTCAAGATTCTCTTCCAGCAGATTCCTCTTCAAGAAGTGTTGTCGTAGGGTTGCCAGCTAAAACTGGGGTCCCCATACTCGGGACAGAGTTATACTAACAAATTAATTCGTTCTGAAACTGAAATTTAATGGGGCAATCTGCCTTTGTTTTCGCTCCCCGGCAACCCTCCTCGTTAGCGGCAGGTAGACCAGGTTAGCTGTTTTCTGAGTTTGGCCACCGCACCACTGCAGTGGCCTCCTTCCTTTGCCGACTCTGCATCCCAATTGCCTGTCTCCCCACTAGACTGTGGACCTCTGGAGACGGGAGACCACATCTCCGTGGACTCGTCACACAGCCAGCGCCTGGCACAACACAGGCTGACCCACCGCGGGCTCCTCCTGCTAAACGGTGCGGTGTCTTCCCTGGAGAAATTTAGGCGGGTTAGGTTAGGGCTGCCGACCTGGCTAAAGGAGCAGAAAAGAAACGCTTTTCTGACACTGATCCAAATATGCTGATATTTTCTTATGAAATACCTTTAGCAGTCCCACACTGTAGCGTCCAGAATAAAACCTAAATGCTGTGGCCTGAGTTTTGTGGCTCTTCACCTCCACGTTTCTTTCCATCCATGACGCTTCTATATATTTTCCTGTATGCCCGGGCTTCCCATCACATGAAATTATCACACGTCCTCCCCCAATCCAATGAAGCTTCGCACCTTACACCTGTACGTTACACCTCTGCCCCTTCTCCGCCTTGGAAATTCTGTTCCAAGCTGGAACTCAGATAAAGGGTCCTGTCATCCATCAAGCCTGTGCCCAGTGTCCCCCACTCTTCTGAACACAAGAGTAACCGTCGCCTACGTGGGAACTTCTTGAGGCCTTGCTGTGTCAGAATCACTTACGTGAGTGTCAGACTTTGCCGCTATGCCAGGAAATATTGGGGGCACAGGTGGGGCCTGCTTTGGCTTCGTGGCGGACACGCAGCGGCTCTTCTGCTGGTGAACTGGGCGATCGAGGTGTCAGGGCTAGAGCCACTCACAACCCAAACCTTGCGGCCTTTGAGGTGGGGCTTGAAGACTGTGGATCCTTGATTTCTCGACAGAACTGTGGTTACAACACTCAGTGTCAAGTCCTAGGCTAAACAAAAATACCTCAACATCAAACAGAGGAATGGGTGGGGGGATGGAAGGAGCTCGGTGTTATTTATCATGTATTTACAGGGTTCTGGGCGTGACCTTCAAGAGTCTCTGACGACCCAGCCCCTCCAAACGAGAGAGTACTGCAGCTGTTAGAGTTTCGGAATTGCTACCGTTTTTCTAGTGCGAAGACTGTTAGAACAGGTTTTAAAGATTGTTTTTATGAACTCTGGCAGCCCCTGATGGCATTGTAATGTACCTTATGAAAATACAGAAAGGCCGTGTATATTCTACAACAATATCATTCAGAATTCGGTGAAAGAACAACTGTCTTGGCTATTGTCTTTGTATTACAACAGAATATAAACAGCCTCTGCCCTGTGATAGATACGAAATTCTGCGACATGGAAAAATTCAGTATTTTTGCCCAGTGAAATTCTGCTAAGTTTTACTGCATTTTTCTTCAAACCTTATTAAGTAACATACTACTTCATAATAATATTCTTGGATTACCAGGAAATAAAAATATGTTTAAATCATTAAAAATTAGAACAAAAACATTTTGTCTATATTCTTAGGACTAATAAACATCAGAAAATGCCCTTAAGCATGCACGCCTTTGAAAAGTGACTTATCGCAATGGATTTTCATATTTGTGATGCTCACATTAGGACAAAGTTCTGATAGAATATGCCTTTTAATTTGGAAGTAGCCCAGCAGCGTCAGAACTTGTGACTGGGGCACCGTGCTCCAACTAAAAGAATATACAGGGGTTACTCTGCACAATTTCTGTCATCTTACTGACCTTTTAAATGCACAGTGCTGTTCTCAAAGATGTCTGTGATATTGAATAAGACATATTCTTAAGAAAGCCTGAGTGTGAGCCACCACATAAAACTTTTATTCACATATAAACTCACCAAGTGCAGAGCATGGCAAAAAAAACACATGCTCCCCATTTTCAAATTCTTAAATATATATTGTGTTTATCTACTAGGTTTTCAGTTTAAGTATATTAATCAGAAACATTTTTACTGCCCCAAATTATCGTCGACTACATTGTTGACAGTGACCTAAAGTTGTTAATATAGTGACATTCCTCTTTCAGCTTGTTTTGGCATTACGAATGTTTAAAGACTTAATATATCTTTTACAATTGGACAGCCTAAGAGAGCAAGAAACACCTACCTACTGGAAAAGGGGATGCAACATGCTCGGTGAACTACAGACCACTGATGGAAACAGAAGAAATACTCATTAACATTAGGCAGTAGGGATTGAATGTTAAACAACTAGGCTATTGTGAATATCTGCTTTGCCAACCAAAACGGATGGTTTGGTCACTATGATCGGCTTCATATCTGAAGATGTATGTGAATTATCTCTTAATTTAAAAGCTCATAAAGATTTAAAAATATGTATATATTAATTTCCTCTATCATTTCTTAAAATAATACACCTTTACAATAACTCTAAAATATTTCACTTAAATTACACATTAAGGATTTCGTTAAGAAATTAAGGTAATTATTCTTCACCATTTATTTGTTAGCGCTTCATTTTATTTTTAAGTGGGTTCGTTATTCATTCTATTGAATGGATTAAAAATTCATTCACCTTAAAATTTCTTTGTGTCATCACTGATGGAGAATGAGTGATTCCCACCGTGAGGATGGAGACGTAGCTGGGGCCACACGGGCTGCTGGTGCAGAGTTCTGGGTACAGTCCTGAGGCCTGTCTCCTGTACTCAACGTCACATGTAAAATTTATCTCGTGTCTGATCTTAGCAGAAGAGTAGTCCTCTCTCTATCCCTGGTGTGCTGGTTAAAAATCCAGGTTTTAGCACCGGGCAGAATGGGTTTAGAATATGGCCCTGTTTTGTTGAGCTTGCTAAAACTTTTATTAACCATCGTTTGCTCTTCTGTGAAATGGAGATCACAGAAGATCGTTGGATAATACCAACTTTGGGGCTTTTTTGAGGGTTAAAAGTATAAGCACTTACCAATTAATATATAGTATATAATAGCTACACTTATTCTTATTA
>JAPYXV010003298.1:0-12381 GCA_028533065.1 Trachops cirrhosus
CGTCTCCATACTGAAACACCCACCACAGCTTCTTGTTGATCCCATTCAAAGCCGCTTTGCATAGTCCAAAAAGTACGGACCCTCACAGCACCCCGGTGAAAAAGGCGGTATTGTGTTTTGGTTTGTCAACAGTCACGTGGACGTTTCTGAATTTGCCTACCACCAGGAAAGGGAGTGGCGATCGCAACCCACGTCCGGAGTCCCTGCGGCCAGGCGCTTGGACCAGCCTGGGGACCCTCGCCACGAGCCACACAGATGGAGGTATCGAACCCTCTGCTCTCTGACCAGTACGATTCCGGCTTCTCCAGCTCAGGGTGATTTTCATTTCCTCGCTCCCCTCAGCTCTCCCTGCCTGGAGCTCTTGCTAAAATTAGCCCCAAGGTTGGAGGAACTGGCTGCAAGGTTTCCCCAACTGGAAATGTTTTCCATCCTTGGACCCAACCTCGAATGCTAAACATTTCTAGCATTCAAAGAGGGTTTGTTTGAGTTCCCCGGTTTTACCCTCCGGTTTCGAATGGCAGCAGAAGCAGAGGAGCCAGATTCTGTAAGGAGAAACTCTCCCAAACAAGATTCCTGGCCCAATGCAGGCTGAAAGGGGCCAGGCGCCTCTGAACGAGGTGGCCAAACTCCCGGGTGCCCGTGGGCCGCTGGGCTCCGAAAGGGTTGGCTGTCACGAGTGGGGACAAGGTAAGGCTGGGTCCCCTTCTTTCAGAGGAAAGCACAGGGCCTGACCCCGGCAAGGCCATGGCCAGAGAGCAGAGGCGGGTAACCCGTGGGGAGGACGGCCCGGGGCGGGGCCCCTGAGGCCACTGGAGATGCTGCCCGGGGAGCATGTGGCGTCTGGGACGACTCGCAGATGGAACACGTTTTCAAATGGCCAACTAGGTAAACACTGGGAACCCGACGCCCCTGGAGGAAAAACGCCTTCTGTTTACGTACACGTGGCCACCAGCCCGGCAGACGCAGCACCCCGAAGCCTCCGCACCTGGTGTGCCAAACCTCAAGCTGCGAACTTGACCCAAACCCAGCACTTGAGATGAGAGTGCCGGGTGACGGCCCTCGGAAGCTCTGTCTCGGAGGACGCGAGCCCTGCCTCTCGTGGGTTCCTGCCGCCGGAAAGCTCCAGGGCTTACCAAACCCTGCAGCGAGGTAACAAGGTAGAAAGGTCAGACCTCTCGGGAAGCTCTAAGTTAAAGAGAGATCTCAAGAGTGTAGAAAAGCATCATAACGTTGAGTATCAAGTCCCTGCCTGTGCGAGGCCCCCCTGCGGTGGTGCTTGTCGGGCTCAACGCGTGCGGGGGGCGCCGGGAGGTCCTGTGGACACTCAGCCCCTGGTTTGGGCTTCCGGGTGGAGCCCAGGATGCTGGTTCCCGCCAGGTCCCTGGTGGCACCCTCGCTGCTCACCCAAGCCTCACTCCCCACCCCACCCCCCGCCCAGGACAGGGAGGCAGTGAAACTCTTATATTTGAAACAATGATCCCCAAACAGGTTTTCATATCATTCCACAGATGAGTTGCGTTTTTTTCTTTTTTCTTTTGTTTGTGTTTCAATCCTATTTCCCCACAGAGCAATGCATCTTCATTTAGGGAAAGCTTAAGAAAAAGAAATGCTGAGACTCTTGTCTGGCTGTAAAAGAAATCCTTGTGGCAACTTCAACTGGAATCGAACTTTCACCTGGAGGACAAGAGACGTGTGTTTGAGGCAGGTGCGTCCCAAGGCGGACGCCCTCACGGGGTCCGGGAAAGGGTCCGGCAAGGAAGGCCTTTCTGAGTGGGGCCTGCGGGGGACCCTCAGTTATTTAAAACCAAGATCAGGTCGCGGTCGTCTCTTGAAGCCCTGGCACCTGTGTCACGGTCTAATAACCATCGCTGAGGTCATCGTCGGCACGACAGGGAGGTTTCCGGAGGGCACCTCTGGGGGAACGCAGAGATTTAGAAAACTACGGAAACATGTAGTGTGGAGAATCAGGCAGAATGGCGTCCTGGGGTTTCAGACTGTGCCCCGTGTTTGGGGGACCCTCTCTGGGGTCCATTTCCTGGCCAGACTCTGCTTCGGAATGAACACGTTTTCAGGGCCGTGCTCAGTCATCGTGGAGTGAAGACGCCCAGCGGAGAATGTTTTCACCGGACGGGCTGCACACAGAACCCTCTGCGTTAATTACGAGGTTCTGCAACTACGCATCTTTCCACCTCTGCTGGTATTTTTATAGAGCCATTAGAAGCGACACCTGAGCTCACCCTCCCCCGCCCCACAGTGACGTGTGGAAGCTGCAGCCAGTCTGAGTGAGGATGCACACTACCGTCCAGAGGCTTGGCAAAGCCACAGTCGGCCACAGCCGCTCGGGGACAGCTCCCAAGGCCGCAGCCCGGGCTCTGAGTCACTTGCGGGAAGCGGGGCCCAGGGTGTGGGTCACTGCACAAACTTCCAGGCTCCTAACCCGCCCCAGCTCGCCGAGCACTGAGTGCTCTCTGGGAGGCGCATTGATGACATACGTGTCTTTTCGCCTTGGCCTCCAAAGGAAGTGGTAAGGCCAAGTTCAGCAGCAACCGGCTGAGTCTTTACTTACTGTCATGACTCGGAGGATGCCCAGAAAGGCTCCAACTGTCACCTCCCCGAGCTGTGAACTTCTGCTGTGGCTGCGGTGGCAGATAAAGCAGAGGAAGACGGCACCTCTCTGCACACTCTGCCCCCTGGTGCCCCGGCGGAGCCCCGGCCTGGCCCATTGCAGACAGCCGCAGCGTAAGGTGAGGCCTCAGCAAACCCCAGCCTGACCCACAGACGTCTTCAGACCGACCGGTTCTACCGACACTCCCTGGGAGGAGAGATGGCCAGCTGTAACTAAGCCAGCAGGGACAAGCTGGGAACGCGAGCAGTCAGCTCACACACCCGCCCCCTCCGTGCATCTGGACACCTAAGGCCGAAAGCATCAGGGGGTTTCTAGAACGAAGCACGGGAAGCATTTCTCTGCAGCGCCACTTGCATTGCTCAGTCATTAGTAAGCCTGAGCTGCCCCTGAGGTGGCAGCTGCGTGGCCGAGGGTTCAGCTGTCAGGGCCCTCCCAGGGAGGGGTGAGGGAAGAAGAGCAGCAGGGACACGCTGTGGGGAGGAACCTGAACGTGGCTTTCTCGGGGACCGAGGCACGCAGCGTCCCAGCAACGTGGGTGACACGTGGGTGTCAATAAACTTCGTGAAACAAACTCACGGGACGATTCTCGCACACATTAACGAGGTGTCGACCCCGGGCGAGCTAACTTTGCACACGTCTGGGAGAAAGCACTCTTGAGTTTCGATTCCTGCTTTAGTCAGAACGGGCCTGGGTGAAAATCCTGCCTGTGCCGTTTGCCCTCGAGCTCGTCACCGCTGTGGGTGTGGGCGGGACACCGCGGAGAGGGCAAAGCCGAGGGGCCCTTCTGGCCAGGCGTCCCGCGTGCCACGGAGCCGCCCGCAGGCCCGGGGCAGCTCCTCGGAGGCCCCCGTCCCACGGTTTCTCTGGGGTGTGTGTGTGTGAGACCCTCTGCGTCCAGCGCGCGGTGGAGGATGCTCGAGGAGCCCAGCAAAGCAAAGTGATTCGTTAGGAAAGGACAGTCTCACTTGATCGTGGAACTCTAAAAGGAACAGCATTGTGTCCGTGCGCAGGAAACAGGTAGAAATGCGTGTGCCCAGAGTGACGTGCCCACATGCAAAGGTGTCCCGTGTTCGGCACCTCCAAACAAGCCCGTCTCCTCGCTGAGGCAGAGGACGAGCTGGATCATGCCTCCCGTCCGGCCCCCGGGAAGGGCTTGCTCCCCCGCCCGCGGTGCACGGGCCCTGCAATGCTCGCCGGGCGGGCGCAGCTCCTGACGGCGCCGCGGAGCGTTACCCCGGGTGCGACGCGGCCGGGGGCTCGGAGTGGGACAGAGGAAGGCGCGGCGACACCTCCCACAGGTGGAAGCGGAAAACGAGTTTACCGGGCAGCCGCCGCTGTCGCCCCAAATGCAACACTTCACTTTCTTTTCCTTTAGCTTCCTAATTTGAATGTGTGTGAGTGTGTGTGTGTGCGCGCAGGAGGGAACTATGATTTTTATCTCCTTACCGAAAAGATGTCCACTGAGGAGGAATAAAACCATGTCAGTTTTTGTATTAAAATGGCCTTTCCATCCCCAAATTAAAATGCTCTCCCTCTTTCCGGCTCTAAAATTCTGGTGAGTTGCTAGAGCCTTTTAGGGCTCAGACTGTCACCAAAACATTTCCTTTCCTGTGTTCTCCCCCGCGCAGTCTCACGCCGCCGCCGCCGCCGCCGCCGCCTTCGCCGGGGGCTGACTCCCCCCGCGCCGCCGGCCAGCGCCCCCAGCGATGGATGGCACCCACACCCTCTCTGAACGGCAACCCGGTGCCAGGGCAGAACTATCGAATAAGCAGCAACGAAATCTTAATCAAAACAATCAGTACTTCCCCAAACCACAAATAACAACAGCAGGACCCGCACCGCCCTGCCTCAGCAAAGACCATTGATAGAATGAGAGACTGAGTCACTTTCTGCTACAGCCGCTCTCTCACAAAGTCTACTCGGCAGTTTTCTCGCACAGCCAGGGGGTGGGGGTGGGGGTGGGGGGCAGGGAGTGCAGCAGGAGGCAGGTGGAGGGGAAGAAGGGCATTGCTCAGAAAGTAAAAAAAAAAAAATTGACCTCATTGAAGTCACATGATTGGCAAGAACCAATTAAGAGGAGCTGTGGAAAGGGGAACAGTTAAATTTGTAATTTGGGTTGTGTGAAAACTTCTTTGGGCCCATAAACAACCACAGAACCACAAGTGGGGTAGGCTGGCAGAGCCGGGAGGCGACGCCGGCACAGTGGTCAGCAGGCAGGCGAATCAGAAGGGCTGCAAACCACAGGGTTTCGCAGGGCGGTGAACATCATCAGCCCACAGCCAAGACACCGCTTTTTTTTTTTAATCTTTAACAATTTGAATATTTGTTTTCGCAAAGGTACATTTTTCATAGGACTCGGGGAGCCCCAGAGGCATCGAGGGAAAAAAAAAATGAAAGAGATGTAGGGAGCTGTGGCTGGGGGCGAGGTTCAAACAATGACCTTTCTTGGTTTTTCGCTCCTAAGGTAAGAAGAAATCAGTGGCTCCCCCGCCTTCAGAAGAGGGTGCATTTGCAGGAGGAAGCCATGGCTTCAGACAGCATATTTGAGTCATTTCCTTCATATCCACAGTGCTTCATGAGAGGTGAGTACACGCTGGTCTTTTAAATCTGCTTTTGCTCGGCTTTGCAGAGAATGTTGTAACTCGGTGCATTTAGCCGGCCGGTTCCCTGTCTGTCTGGTGGGAGGAATTCAAACGCAGGCTTATGATTACAAGGCTATTGGATTACTTATTCATCAGACGACAGCTCTTCAGAAATGTCTGAATACACAGTTAAGCTGTTGAAGTGTTAGTCGGTGCATGAGAACTCTGGCGAGTGAGAGAGAGTCGGCCTGCTCCAGGTTAGATAGAGTCCTGCAGATAGTAACGCGTGGCGCTCCCCCTTGCCCGGAGTGACAGCCGCGGAGTTATCCCGATCTCGGCGTGCTCTGTGGCCCACAGTCCAGCCCGCCCGGGGCTCAGAGCCACAGGCGGCGCCGGCCAGCAGGGCTGTGCCAGCCCGGGGCAGAGGCTCGCAGACGTGCATGAGACCAGCCAGGGCCGTCAGGGCCAGAGCGGCGGCTCTGTGGTGCCCGGGACGCAGAGAGCACAGGAGCCGGGCTGCGGTTGTGTGTTGTTCCTTGTGGTCTCGGTGCAGAGGCAGCCGGCATCTTTCAAGAGAGAAAGGAAGCACGCTGTGGTGTAGAGAGACCTCTCTCACAGAGAGCAATAAAGACGTTTCCTAAGCCAGGCCTTGTTGCCCTTACGTTGCTAGATCACAGGCCCCTAATGGAACAGCTCGAGTGGAAAACCTGCCTGTGTCCCCGCAGCCAGCCCCTGAAACGTGCAGCGTGGAAGGGGTGAGCTGTGAGTGAGAGTGTGTGCATGCTCACTGGGCGTATCTTTGGTGGGAAAAGAGTTGTGCTAAAACCAATAAAAATGTCACCGAGTCATCACAGAGTGTCAGGGCGTGCACGCTGACCAGCGCGCGCCAAATGTGGCTTGATGGGCCGGCAGAGCCGGGGTGCCACGGATGGGCGAGGGGGCAATTCGTTCTCTGACTACAGACTCTCAAGTGCACCCAAATAGTATCCATGACTCATGACTTATTCATTCAGCCGAGAGAGCCAGGGAATGCACGGGGCTGCTGGCCGCTTCGTCACGACAAGCGCTGTTGTGAGTGCCACTGAGCTCCTGCGTCTCCGGGTCCCTGAAGTTCAAACACTTGGCAAAGGTGTGTGTGCACGCGTGTGCGTGCGTGCACGAGCACCTGCGTGCGCGGGGGGTGGCGGGGGAGGGGGTTGGAGTCACAGGAGAAAGGGAAGAAAGCAAGTCATTAACCGACTCAGAGCTCCAAATTAAAGGGTTTTCAAAGGCTTCTTTACTGGCAGCTGAGGACATTTTAGTGAAGTTGAGTCACGCGCTGTGAGTGAGTCACACAAGCGGCCCCTCCCCGGCTGCATTTCCTCTGGGCCGCTGAGGAGTGAAGGAAGCAATATCGGTAGAATAACAGTAAAAAGACCTTCCTGCCTCGACTCGCTTTCAGTAGCACGACCACGGTTTCCTAGTCCACCGACCCAGGAAGGCGGAGTCAGGGAATTTGAAACCCGTCCCTGGGCAGTGAGCTGGACTTCGGGCCGGGGTGCTGGCCTGCCTCTACCCTCACTGGTCAGACAGCAGAGATGATGAGGGGGCCCAGGGACCTGCAGAGACACAAGGAAAGACAGCGGGCTGGCCCCTAGCACAGCCCCACAGTCCTGTGCCTGGGGATGCCACCCGCCCAGCCCAGGCTGGAACTAAGGGCAGTTAGCTTTCAAGGGGACAGCATGGGGAGGGCCCCAGGACCCCATCCCGGGACTGACGACCAAAGGCGTTTCCATCCACACTCACAGAAAAGGCACTCGGGGCCTTTTACAGCCTCTACCTGGATAACACAGCGTTGAGATTTAATTTCAGAGGACCAACGTGGAATCTCGGCGCTGTCCCTGCAGTGCAGCAAGGTGACCCGTCAGTAGGGTGGTTTCCATTGTCTGGATCTGCACCGCTCCCTCCAGCTCAGGAGGTGACAGATGTCACTGCTGAGGGGACGCTTTGGGCATTGCCTCAGCGCCAGAGGCTAGCACAGTCCCCACACTCTCCCACACAGGGTCCTTCTTGAGTCCAAACCCCGTGTGCACAGCCCGGCCATCAGCATGCCGGCACCAGCCCCCTTCCCTGCCACCTGTCATTTATAGCGTGTGCTCCCTCCCAGCTGCCGGCGTGAGCAGGAGGGGAAAACACCCGGTTTTCTCCCCGGGGCTGCACTTTGTCAGTCCCTGCACTCCTCACCGAAGGAAGCCCAGAGCTCACTGTCGGTGAGGTGCCCCTGTGGAAACGGGGGAAGGAGAGGCGTGGGCCCAGCCTCTGTGACACAGCCCGAGAGGCTGGCATGCAAAGCGAGTGTGGTCTACCACAGCGCACACCGCACGGCGCTCTCGCTGCGTCCGCGGAGGCCGGGAGATAAGATGAAATCAAAATTCCCTGGAACGATCCCTCTGGCTTCGCGCCATGAGGCTCTTGCCGAACCCCCACTTTGGTCCCCTCGCAAGGTGCAGCGTGTCACCCCAAAGACTGCAGTGGGTGTGGCGAGGAAAATAGTGGCGCAGACGTGTTTTTGCAGAACACCTCCGATAGCCGTGCTCTTAGAAGTGGCTTAGTGGTCTCTGCAGAGCCTGAATGCTAATATGCCTCCGGGTTCCTAGAACCACAGGTAAAAATCTCAGCGGGGCTGACACTCCGCCGCCGGTCCGGAGGCGTCCCTCAAAGGGAATGACGGCGCGCAGACGAGGCCCAGTGTGGGAAGCGGGCCTGTCTGCAAGATCAGCCTGCCCGCATCTGCAGAAACACATTTACGAAGGCACTTCTGGCTCAGCCGAAGGCTTAAGATCACAGAACAGTGTAGACAAACCCGTGTACTGTACACAGTGTGAAATCTGCATTGTTTTCGTAGGGCCGCCTACACCCGGCGTCACGGCCTGGGCGGCTCCAGCACAGAAACGTGCTGTCTCGTGATTCTGGAGCCCAGATGTCGTAGCGAGGGCCCGACCCCCCTGTGTCACGGTGGAGGCTGCGGGGTGTTGAGAAGGTTGGTTTCTTCTGGGGCCCCTCTCCCCGGTGTGCCGACGTCAGTCTTCTCCCTGCGTCCTAACCTCTTCTTCTGGTGGGGACACGCCCGTCACGTCAAGTCAGGGGCCGTGCTAGTGACTTCACTTGGTGACCTCTGTAAAAAGCCCATCCCTAAATGTGGTCACATTCTGAAACACCGGGAGTTAGGACTTCAACACATAGACTTAGGGGTGGACACAGTTCGGTCCAAAGCAGGCCGTCTTCGCCAGCCCAAGTGCCCCGGCCCACAGGGCCGCTGTGCTTTCCCGGGGTGCTGTCCTGGAAGTGGAAGGGTCAGACCCCAGCCCCCGTGACGTGGGGTCTCGCATTCTGACACTGCCTGCCCATTTGGGAACTAATTTAAAAAAAGGTGTTAAAAAATCTATCTAAACTCATAACAATACCCTTCGCCATGTACCTTTACATGCTATGAAACCTTTGAAAATGACAAAGCAATTTGGAAATGCTTAAGTTTTAAAAGAACAAAAAGCCGTCCCCAAAAGAAGCCACCGCCTTGGCTCCACCTCCTCCAGCGACGTTGCCCCTGCAATTCAGAACCCTCCCAAGATGCACTCTGCCGCCAAGGCGGGGCGTGGGGCGCCAGGGAGGGGCGGGGGAGGCCTCACACCTGCGCCCACACCCAGGGCCGCAGCCACAGTGAGCAGCCAGGCGCGGAGCGTCTTCAGCAGGGGCAGCTGACCCAGGAAGCAAAGGGCAGGACCCCTCGAGAGCTGTTGGAAGCAGAGAGTAGCCAGGAGGCCCCTGGGCTTGGAACACATCTGAAATGTTTGCTCCGGAAAGGCCTGCCCCGAGGCTGAGACAGAGAGGCCACAGCTCGTGCTGGGGCCAAGGGGACTCCAGGGCCCCTGCCCACGGAGAGACTGTCCCGGAGAGACCGGGGCTGGGTGGATGTCCGTCCGAGGGGAGAGCCGGGCGTTCACGAGAGCGCCCACCACTCGAGAAGGGCAGGCAGAGGCGGGCGGCCTGTGCGGGGGCAGCAACAGACGCTGCGGCGGTGCCTTCCCTGTCTTGTCCCGTCTCCTGGCTCTGGTCACACAGCGTGACGCAGCTTCCCTCTCGGGCCTCCGCGTCCTCGTCTGCAGCAGCTGTTGTTGAAGTGGCCTCGAGGACAGATCACGGGACCTGCATTGGGCACTTCACACGAGAGCACGGGGCACAGGGCGGGAGCACGGGGCGGTACCTGTCGGCCTGGGCTCAGTCAGACTCGGTCTGCGCCAGGAAGGGAGAGGCCAAAGGGCCTGGGGGGACCTCGGGGAGGCCCCCTGGAGAAGGCGACACAGGGTCGGGGAAGGAGATGGTGTGACGGGTGGACACCAGAGGACGGGGAGGAGTCCTTGAGGAGGGGGAAGAGCCTGGCGGAAGGTCGAGCAGCAGGGACCCCAGTGGGACTCGGGCCGGTGGTGAGGAAATCTGCCCACGTGCTGGCTTTTTGACTCCTTGTAAGTGTCCCCGAAGGACAGCGGGAAGGAGGGAGGGCCCGGGGTGCAGCTCGGCAAGTTCAGCTCTTACACGTCGGGGCTGTGGGGGCGCCGAGGCACAAACCTTCGCAGGTGCCTCTCTGTGTCGGGAGTCGAGGGGAGTCACCACAAAGCCCTCTTTTCCTGAAGGCCGTTCTCAGGCAAAAAGCCCTCTCGCCCGCTGAACCCCAGGCAGGTTCTCGGGCCCTGAGGGGTGGCCGGCCTCCGCGCTCACCTCCGGCCCAGGTACTGAGTCAAAGCCCAGAGATGCCGGCGGCCCGGCCACTGGTCTGGCCGCGGAGGGAGCAGAGGCCTGCACCGGAAACTCGGGCGACCTTTTCGGCTTCTCAGGTAACGTCTAGTGACCTAGATGAGTCATTCGATGTCCCCGAGCCTCATCTCGGTTCTGTGAAATGGGCCAACAACGTTCTAGAGGAGCCGGCCTCCGAACGAGAGTCCCGTCCGAGGGCGTTGAACACCCAGTCGCCTCGCAGACAGGCGTGTGACCCACGCCGCCCGAGTCTTAGTTTAGCGGCTGGGAGAGCGACCGGGAGCAACCAGTTTCATTTTCTGATAGGAACTGGTCGCCCTCCCGATCCACACACGGACACAGGGCGTTTCCCCACGTCATCCCAAAAGCTCGTTTCCAAATCCCACTCTTCGGCGGACTCTCCAGACGCTGCTCTGGGGCCCGAACAGATGTGAACACCTGCAAGCCTTCTGCCACCCTGTCCCTGCGTGTCTCTCGTCCTGCATCCTGGGTGCCACCGGTCCCCAAGGCTGTGTCAGCCTTTTTCTGAGTCAGATGGGCCCCAAGTGATGTGTCTTTCTTGGCCTATTTTCTCCTAGAACGTGGCGACTCTGGCACTCCAGGGCGGTAGGAAGGGGCCCTTTCCTTTCAGAGCTTTGCGGGCTGTGAGTGTTGTCGGGCAGTGCTTTAAGGGGACACGGCGGCGGGGGTGGGGGGTTCCTGAATGCAAAGCAGCCCAGCAGCTCGTGGACAGGCCCGCGGCTCCCACAGGCATCCCGTGTTCACTTCCCGCACCCCTGCCCCTCCCCCTCACCTGCCCTGGTGATGCTAAGTGACACCTGAGAAGCAAGGAGGCGGCCAAGCAGGAGACATGCCCCCTGGGGCCAGATGAGGACCGAAACGCTGCGTCTTTGACGGTGCCGGAGCGTGCAGCTCACCAGCGAGAGCCACGCTGGCCCCCACGGAAGGGAAGACCTGACTCCCGTGGCCCACGCAGCGGGCCTGGCCTGTGCCCTGTGACAGGCCGGTCTGCAGGGAGCCGTCCCTGGCTGGTACGGTGGGGACCGGGTGCTCCTGCGCTGGGGTCCAGCATGCCGCACCTGTGGCCAAGAGGCCTGCAGCTCAGAGCTGTCCGGGCAGGAAGGAGGTGGAGGCCTCTGGGCCTGCTCCTGGTGGGGCTCTGTCTTTTCACTCAGGAAAAGCGGCCCTTCTCGGAAGCTTCCCCTCCCTGTCTCCCGGGCCAGAGCCATGGCGCAAGGCGCTGGCTGGAGGGTGCCCGGGACGATGGCGTTGGACCTTTCTAGCTCATAGAGCGGAGGAACGCGGAGGGAAAGGTGGCTGAATGGGTGAGCCATGACTGGGTGCAGCCTCGGTGGTGACGGCGGAGACGGCGGACACAGTCCCCAGGAGGACAGTGATGTCGTTGGTGTTTCGTCTCTGGTTGCCTGTGTTAGCAGCGCTCTGAAAACGCAGGCAGAGAAACTCCACATCTCTCCTGCAGTCCTTCTCGGAAGTCGCAGACGGTGTGGGAGGGTGGGGAGGGCGATGTGTATCCCTGATGTACTGAAAATGGGCTGGGGACGAGATGGGGAGGGGCAGGGAGCTGGCTACACGGGTGTCACAGTCACGCCTCCTCCGTGCCTTGTTGAAGCCCAGGGTGGCGCCGGGCTCTCTCACGGCGCGTGGAAAGCAACACAGCCTCCTCGCAACGGCGTGTCGCTTGCGTGCGCGCCGCCACCCTGGCCGTGGGCCACCTGTGTCAGTGCGTGCCCGGAAGTGGTTTCTTTCTGTCTCTTCCTCATCCTTTCAAATGCTGAAAACGTCGTGGCCCAACACCTTCAAAGGTTTTTTTAAGGGGAATTCTTTTCTACAGAATTTCTGGAGGGAAACTTTCTTTTCCATCGCCCTCCTTGAGTGTACCTGACGCTGTCTTATCTCAGAGAGAGACACGGCCATCAGATCACAGCGCCCGTCCAGGCCATGGGGCCCTCGCGCGCACCTTGCGTTTCTGCAAGTTACGGATGAGTCTGCTTCGTAGGGACCGTCCCTGTCTGCTTCCTGAGTCCGGGTGCGGATCTGTCTCTTGGCAAGCCAATGCTTTATTTAAAATTAAAAAAGACTGTTTTGTTTTCCCCAGAAATAAGAAATAATGTCAGTTTTCCACTCTGTTTTGCTGCCACGCTGGTGTGCATTAGAGAATCGTAGATTTTGTGTGGGACCCTGCCTCCCCGTTCAGGGTCCTTAGTGTCCATTTTCAGACGCACTTCTTTGTAAGCCGTGAGCTCCCCCAGATACCTTAGGGGCCCCGTCGGTCGCCAGAAACAGAAATCTCAGTTGGCAAGTTGAGTGTGCTCAGAGGCTCTGCCCGTGTCAACACTGGTACTCCTGTCCGTGAACTTGCCCCCC
>JAPYXV010000033.1:0-20629 GCA_028533065.1 Trachops cirrhosus
CTGTGATACATAGCTTACACTGTCACCAAAATGACTGGGTTACTAAGGCCATTCCAATCCAGAGACAAAGCATATAGCCCCAGCAGCATTTTCATCATCTGCCCTGATGAGGTTGTTCTCTTTCAGCACAACCAACACCACAGATGCATTCATGTTCCTCCTGCTGTCAGGCCTTTTCTTCTCAGGTCAAGCCAACGCTAATCCCAATCATAATCCAGCACGTTGTAATAGGCCAAAGTTGGCGACATGTCTCTGGGAAGGTCTCTAACCCTAACAATGTTGGGCAGGCCATGTCATGTCCTCCTCAACGTGCGGCAAGGTGTTATTGGGGATATGCTGTAGGGAAATCACTTGCTGAGACCTAGCTGTGGACTGAATTTGGAGACAGCATCAGCCTGCATTCTGTGCACATCACAGGTACAGAACATTTAAGAACCATGTGACACAGCAGCTTCTGTGGTGTACTTGCCTTGTGCGAGTGCGTCACGGGTTTTAATATTCCATTGACTCCATCACAGAACTATTTTATTGTTGTTTCATCAACCACTTTTTTGTTAATTGAACTCCGATGGGAAAATAAACATACTACGAACATAGGAGATGTGAACACACTCAGTCATCCCCAGTGTCACCGTCCCAAATGCTGTCCACCTGAGGCAGGTACAGAAAATTATCCTTTGTGCACAGTGTGTAAAGAATTCAAATTTAGAACAAGGTAAGCACCAATCTCTGTGTAAGCAAAGGCTCCGATCACTCTCTGACCTCAAATAATTCCTAGGAACTGGATTGAGCTGAATACAAAGAGAAGACAAAGACAGTCAGTGAAGAATGCTTTAGTATCCTGTCCCTAAAGAGGAGGTCGTAAGCATGATGACTACTGCTTTTGTTTTGAAGACTTCACAAAATTGGGGCAGCCAATGATTCTTTGTGGTCACAAGATCACAAGTTTTCTTCAGTTTGGTCAGACGGTGAGGGATGGAGAAGGTCTAATACAGAAACCTCCATGAGCGAACAAATATATGACTTGTTTACCTCTGCTGTGTACCCAAACTGTGTCTGAACCATATCCTGGGCATGTGAACTGACTGTGAATGTACCCACCAAATTGGATTGTGGGATGAAACCTCACCAACTGAGACACATCCGTCAAGATTGAAGAAATGATTTCTGTGTTCAAAACACACTTCTCAGTCTCTGGGTGGTGGTGGAGACGTAGGTGGGGGTGTGTTGCGAATTTGGTGAGTTGAATCTGCATATTGTGGCTGAATATGATTACAAATATACACAGATTACAGCAGTCCTGTAGAGAAAAATGGCGATATGGTACAGCCTTCAGATGAGGGTCCTGGAACCACTTGTCTCAAGGGGAGAACCCCAATTTTTATCTGGAGAGACATTTATTGTCCTTCTTGTGTGCTACATCAATAAAGGACTTATTTTCTATTACATAGAATGGTTTGCTCTACATTTCAGGTACAATCGGGGAGACAAAATAACAAAAATAAAAGACGTGGCGAGCTGATTATGCTCCATCCTTGACAAAATTCATATGTGCGTTGGAAATTACCTTCAAGGTAGGAAATAACCACCTAGTGTTTCCTACCATTGTGAGGGACTTTTAGGAAGAGGAAGCCAGAATTGCCTGGATGCATTTCCTAGGCCTGCTTCCCAGGGACAAACTGGTATGAAGGTCTGGTCCTGCATGAAACTTCACTGCTCTGGGCTTCCCATATAGAGCTGAGTATCATGAGCCATCTCTAAACAAACGGTTTCCCTAAACCAGCAGAGTCCACTTACCCCTGTGCATGGGAGGAACACTGAGAGGATCCTCTGTGGAACACAGCAAGCACACAATGGTATCCATGCCCATGATAAGATTGGAGACCAAAAAGTGTAGATGACACAGAGGAATTGAATGTGAAGCACAGTTCCGCAGGAAAATAAGAACCATGGGTCCAGCTTGGCTACCAGGGCTGCTAGAGCCCCAGGCAGGGGTACCAACTGGTTTGCCACAGGATACTTGGTAGAGACCCATGTCCATGTCCACCTGCCCTGAAAAGTATGGTTTTAGCAATGTCAGGAGGGACCTGGAGGTTTGAACTCACAGGTGGAGGAATAAGCACTAATTTGCACCAGGACGGTATACAAACAGCGGACTTTGGCTGGGAAGACCTGTGCAGTGACATTTCATGACTCAGGCAGTCAAAAGTCTGGTTGGAGGGTCGGTCTGTGTGACAGAACAGGCACTTCTCTGGAGCAGCATGCTTGCACAGGAGGTACTTTGGTAAAAGAAACTGAGTGAAAAGTGGCACTCAATGGCTGATTGAGATAGTCTCCTGACACCCTGTCTTCCACTTCTTGAACTTTGTCACCTGAGTAGCCATGTGGGCCACACTCCCACTGTGGCAGAGAAGACCCCAAGGTCACCCACAAAGCCCTGGCACAGTGCACAATCTAACACGTCTTGAAACTGCCAAAACAACCTCGATGTCAAAGGCGAGTTCTCATGTCCCTTCAGCTCTCAGAAGAGACTGTGCTTGACCCTACTCCCATGGACACTTATAAACAGATCATCTCTTCGCAAGGGATGCAACTGAGGAGGGAAATACCACCATTAGCAGATGCATCCACAGAAGCACCCCTGTTCTGAAGATCTGACACTCGCTTCCTAAGAGGAGTGCAGATATGCCATCACACAGGGGTCCAGAAGCCAATAATTCCTGGGAAGATTTCAAAAGGTGTGTGTTTGTGTGTTTTTTGGGAGAGAGACTGATCCACAATCTAGTGACTCTGAACTTGCCCAAGAACTTTGCTGTCAGATCACGAAATATTGGTTCTGTGGTGTTTGTTGTTTCCAGGTTGAGGTTACCCTGTTCGCATTGCTTTGGAATTCTCAGAGGACCAAACACAGAAACTGAGCATTTAATAAAAATGTTGTATTTTCTAGGTGGGTTATTCTAGGTATGTTCGTAAATTATACGGGCAACAGAGTACAGGAGGCAAACCTTACTCTGACCCTTAAGCCGGTCTACTGCTTACTTGTCTGCAGATAGTGCCAGTCTACATGACATTGTTTCATGGTGTGAACCTCCTAGGTGATGACCTATATTCTACATTTGCAGCTGTAATCACAGCCTCCAAAAGCATCACCAGATGTCCTGTCTTCAACTTGGCCTTGTACTTCCAAAGCCAATGAAAGTCCTGTGACCTATGTTACAGTCCAGAAGTTTGAGATATCTGTGGGTGCTGCAGTTACTCAGAAGGTGAAGAACACTGTGGACTGGAAATAGTGTGTTGTTGAGGACACTGCAGATGCTGGACTAGCCTAGGCATTTCTGAGCATGGCATAGTTTGGACTAGTCCAGGCGGTTAGAACACTGAATATGCTTGGAACTGGTATTTGGGAATATGACCAATGCTGGAAGTATTCAGTGTGTTTGAGAACTCTGCAGATGCTGAAACAGAGCTGATGATTCTGAACACATTGTAGCTTTGAAACGACAGGTGCAATATACCACTGCGGAGTCAGAGATACTGTGAGTTTTAGAGAACACTAAGATGCTAGGTATAGTGTGGCTGTCTGTGATCATTGTTGATGCTATCTTTTTGGAGGTGCTTGTGCCATATGCAGGTGCTTCTATATTTAGATGTTGAGAACACTGAATATCCTGGATGACTCAATGGCCATGGTTGTGTCAGAAATGCTGAGTGTTGTGATTATAGTATATGCTTTGATTTTACAGATGATTGGAAACTCCAAAGATTCCAGGAAAATCCATGTGTTGGTGAACATAAACCTCCTTGGAGAAACCACATTTTTTAGAACAATGCAGAGGCTGGAACAGCCCAGGGGATTAGAAACGTGCAAAGGCAGTGTTATTCCAGGTGTCAGAAAACTTTGCAATAGCTGATAAGCTGGGATTGTGGAAAATGGAAAAGATGCTAAAGTTATCCAGGTGTTTGTGAATAGGCGTTTCTTGCATAGTGTATTTCCTTGAGATCTTTGGGGACAGTTGTTCTGACCCAGACTGTGAAGATATTGGAGATAATGTGAGAAGTGCATGTGTTTGAGTAGAGACTCTGGGAGAGTGCAGATAGGAATCAACTTAGACACTGGAAACAGCCTTGAATTTGAAGAGGTAACACTCAGGGTAGTCATCCAGGTACATGAAAACTGACAAGGGGCTGTGTGTAGTACAGGGCTTTTGGAACAATGAAAACATTATGAAAAAACATGTACTTGACTAGAGAGAGATCATGAAAAATCTCGGTATTTAGAAAATTGCATATGATTGAAATGGTATAGATGTTGCAGATAGACCTAGATGGAGGGACTACAGGTGTTTGAGGTCACTGAACATGCCTGTAAATTCCAGGTGTTCATATGTTTCCACGCCATCTGCTACTCCAATAGTTTATGGAAGCCATCGACACTGTGAGAAATTAGATATATGAGAACATTACCGGTCCTTTAATTTTCCTGATGTACGATACCCCATAGACAGTTCGATTGTTCAGTTGCTTGGGACACTGCACTCACTTGGATTATTCAGGATTCTAGCAATGTGGCCTGAGTTGGGTACCTCCAGACGTTTCAAAAGCATAAATAGTGATACTCCAGATGAGTTGGGTCACTGCTCAGGCTGAAATACAAGATGTGTCTGAGAACACTTTCCTTGCTATCAATAGTTGAGGTATTTGAGGACAATATATAGGTTCTTCAAACCTGGCAGGTCCCTGGAATGCCTGCTGTTACAAAACATTCCAAATCCAAATATAATCCATTGAATCCATAATTTGCAGGTATTGAGATATTTCATTTGTTTGTGAACACTGCAGCTTTTAGAATATCAGATAAGTTTGAGAACTTGCAAACCCGAGATCATGCCGAAACATTAAAGTGTTGAAAATGTCGTGTATGTGTAGGTGTTTGACAACTCCGATAACGTTAGGAATACTGCAGGTGTTTAAAAACTTTCAATGCAGTGATATATCTCTAGCTCAGAACAATGTAGGGCAAGTACAACCCAGGTGATCGAGAACATTTGTGACTTAGTGATACTATAGATGTGTGAAGGAAAAGATGGCCAGCTTTTGAATGTGACTGACAACACTACAGATGCACGGGAGTCACTAATTTGAGATCACAAGAAATGCTGGCATAGTCCAGGTTTTTTAGAACATTTTAGACAGTGGCATAGTCCAGGTGTTGCAAAGCTGTGATGACGATGTGATATGCCGGGATGTTGAGACTTACAGGTGCTGAGATTTGTCCAAGTCTTTGAGAACTCTGAAGATGATCGTATATTCACGGTGTGATGTCTCCTCGTGCTAGGGCACATCTTCAAACACTGGAACGTCCAGCTTCTTGAGAATATTGACAATATGAGGACACAGGTGGGGTCCAGGGGTCTGAGATCCGTTCAGGGGCTCATGCTGTCTAAGTGAATAGGGAAGTTTCAGCTTCCTAGGGACCATATGTGTTTGAGAATTAGAGGAGGATAAGGTGATTGAGTGTCCTCAGACAATCTGATCAATGTCTAGTTCAGTGTTTGGAACACTGGGGACATTGGAACGGCTCAGATCTTGATAAGCAACATGACACTGACATACTCCTGATTTGGAATCCCTGTAGTTGGTGCGACTGTTTGCCTGTGTCTTTCACTGAAGGTTTTGTGATTGATCAAGGCTTTGAGAAGGGTGACATGATCAATTGGTAGGTGTGTTTGGAAACATGACCGACACTACCCTTGGAAAGTTCAGCTGTGTGTGGAAACAAAGGATTTTGTATGAGTTCAGGTGGAGGGAACAACTTTTATGTTCAAAAAGGTCCATTTATTTCACAATGCTGCTACCTTGCGATATTCTGGGATTTGGAGAAACTGCACAAGTGCAAATTCTTGAAAACAATTAGTTGGCAAAGAGCTGGCTTGTTGATCATTTGAGAATTGGGGATTTCAAAGTGTTTGACACCCGTAAAGACGCTAAAAATAAGTGTGTACAGTGAAGCACCTCTGACATGCCAATGCTATGTGAATATTGAAAAAGTTACGTATTGCATATTTTGTAATATTACAGTGCTGGCATAGACTAGAACATCATAAGGAAAAGAGATTGGTAAGAACCTGGCCTTCTAGGAAATTTTAGACCCTGGGATAAGTTCAATCTTGGCAGCATTGAAAATGCTAGGTATACCCAGTGTTTGAAGTGTCACATCTATAGGGACATTAATGTGTTTAATGAACACTTAAGAATATGGATAGTCCGGAATTGATACCACTGATGTCAAAGGTTTAATTCAGAAGTTTCAGAAGAAAGAGGCACAGGAAATGACCAAAAGATGGAAAACATTGCACACATTGTATAACTCCATGTGCTGGAGAACACTGGAGACATTGAGTAGACAAGATTTCTGCAGCGGAAAACCTGCTGGGCTAAGTCCCAGTGTTCAAGATAGTTCATTTCAGGGGGAATTCTAGCCATTTGAGAGCTTTGCAGAATGCTGCAATGTCCAGGAGTCGACCACTTTGCATGTGCTGAGTTAGCCTAGGTAATGTTAACATCGTTAAGGGGTTACACTTCTGTGTGTGAAACCATGAAGACACTGAAGTGCTGGTTGTGTTTGAGAATACAGCATACACTGGAACACTAGAGATCTGTGAGGACAGTAAGGCATGTTGATATTCCAGGCTGCTGTAAATACGCTGAAGCTAGCGGACCTCAGCATTTCTGAATAGTGAAGAGGCTTTCCAAAGTCCAGGTGACTGGAAACATAACACATGCCAAGGGAGTATTGCTGTTGGAAAATACTTGAGGCAATGACGTCCAAAAGTTCATTCGTTGCATGCTCATGAAACGACAGATTTCGATTTAGAGGTATTTCGATTCTGGCATAGTCTAGGATAATGAGAACACTGCAGAGACAGGAATGTTCCAGATGTCTGACAACAGTTCATGGGAGGGCCCTATCCAGGTGTCTCACCATTTTCCATTCACTGTGATCATCCCTGTGTTTGTAAATAATGAAGATGCTGGAATTCTCAGAGTGTTTGTGAACACTTCAGAAATTGTGATAGTGCCAGTGATGTAGACCATTCAGATACCATCATTACTCTGGAGTTACAGAACTTGGCATATGCTCGCAATGGATCAGCAGCATGAGATCTGCAATTGACGGGTAAGGCCTGGCTTTGCAGAACCCTCAAAATGCTGGAGTACTGAAGATGCTTCAATCACCCTGCAGTGTGATAATATTAGTGTCACATAGATGGCCCAAATGCTTCAGATTACTGAAGAGGCCCACATTGTCAGGATGACTGAGGTCACTGAAGAGGAGGGATTAGGCAGGTGATGGAGAACTCTGTAAATGCTGCCATCGTCAGGGGGTTTGGAAACAATGTTGACGTTGGCATATTCCACGTGATAGACAACGAAGAAGCTGGGATCATCCATGTGTTGGAAAAGAACAAAGGCAGTTTCCTAACCCTGATATCAGAGAACTTTGCATATGCTAGAATAGTCAAATTGTTTGAGGACAGAGCACACATAGTTAAAATATTGGTGTATGAGAACAATGCAGACCCTAATGGAGCTCAGATAGTAGAGAACATGCACAGGATGTGATCATTTTCAGTCTTGAGGACACTGAAGAAGGCGGTACAACCCTCATGTGTGCAGCCAATGTTGGTGCTGGAATAGACCAGGCAGGGGAAAGGACTGCAGATGTAGGAAAATCCATGAGGGAGGAATATTTCTACTATGGGAATACTCAGATGTTTGAAACATTGAAGTCTCTGCAGTCATTCCGTGGTTGCAAGAATTGAAGCTGTCGGTTACTCCTGGTATTTTGTAACAGTGCTGACCGTAGTGTAGTTCACAGGCATGATAAAAAAAAGACACAGGGAAAGTCCAAATGTCTGAAAACACTGCAATCTCTGTAGTATTCTGTATGCCTGAGGAATTTTAAGCTCCAGTTTTTTTCCATAATTTGGGGGAGCTCAAAGGTCTTGTGATGGTGTTGGGCATCAGACTCTATAGTGCAGGTATCAAACTGTCCTTTGAGAATTTTGCACATGCACTGACTGCCCAAGTTTTTCAGCACAATGCAAATTATGCCATTGATCCTGGTGTTTTGAAGGAGAAACTCCAGGATATGTCAGGACTTGCAGTATGGAAGATACTGGCATTGTCCTGTCATTTGGAAACAAGGCAGTGGCCCTGATCAGCCTTGGGCTTCAGATCACCAAGGCACTTTCCTGCCATGTTCCTGGAGATTGGAAATGCCAAATAGGTTTTGATAGCCCATATGTTGGCGGTCCGTGCCAACACTACAATCGTAACATATCTGGGAACAGTGCTGTGGCTGGGAATGTCCAGGTATTATAGAAAACTTCAGAAGCTTTCATCTTCCAATTGAATGGAGTACCGTGAGGACTGTGGTATAGTTCGAGTGTTTGGGTACATTGTGAACACAGGGGGAGGTACAAGGGTGAAAGAGCTGCAGATGGTGGTATAGCCCATGTGTTTGTCAACAAAGTTTTGGAGAATATGGCTCATAATTTACACTTGGTCAAAGGCGCAGATACTTCAGGTTTTTAGTGCTGGAAAAAGCTGCAAGTGCCCAGTGGATTGAAGTCATTTCCAGGGCAGTGTATAGCCCCGTATGTGTGACCCCTACAAAGGGGGTAAAATTCTGAACTTTGAGAACCCTTAAGATGACAACAGATGCCGAATTGAACCAGGGGTTTCAGAATATTTTGACACTGAATCAAAGTGTAGGGGAACATTGGAGTCCCAGTGACAGTTCATGTGCTTGACAACACAAAAGACCTGCAGATAGTATTGGTGCATGGGAACATTTCAGAATCATAGATAGTCCAGATATGTGACAACATATAGTTGTTGGGATACTACAGACTTCTTCTTACGATGCTGCCTCAGGCACAGTCTCATCTATATAACAGCAAGAGATGCTCGGAATAGACCATGTGTTTCATAATTTTGCAGAAGTTGGAAGTAGTGCATGTGGGTGAGGGCACTGCGGAAGGTGGGATAGTTCTGGTGCCACAAAGTAAGGAAAACTTGGGAAAAACTCCAACGTCTGAAAATATTCATTGAAGTTGTAGAGAACAGAATCTGCTGATTCACCCTCTGTGTTTCAAAACATGCTGCCATAGAGACAGATCAGGTATTTGAAAACACAATGTAATTGGTATATCCGTGGCTTGCTAAACATTGAAGACATTGTACTACTCATAGTGTGGTTAATGGTTGAGCATTGTAGTGCTTGCTATTGTCCAAACACCTGAGACCAAATAATGCTGCAATTCCCTTGCCATTTGAAATACTTCAGTGATGGTAAAACCCAGCAGAGTGAAAACTATTCAGAAAAGAGATGGTCCAGTGTTAAACGTTGCCAATATGGGAGTAACTAGGTTGTAGAACAGACCATCAGTAGTCCAGTGTTTCAATCATTGCAGATGGTGGGATCTGTTGGTGATGATAATACTGCAGTCACTGAGAAGTTTCATGCTGTGAGACAACTGAGGTCCTTGGGATGTCCAGGTGTTTGAGAACGTTAAAGATGAGAGAAGAGTCCACGTGTTGGAGAACACTGCTGGGCTGGAATACTGATCACGTTTGGTACATTGCTGGTGGCATTCTAGCTCATTACCTCAAGTACTCTGTAGAAGCAGGGATAACTCATGTGTTTGAGAATATTGAAGAAGGGGGATAATCTCAGTTTTGGAAAACAATGACGATGGGTACAACTCCAGATGTTTGAGAATATTGAGGAAACTACAATGGTGTAAGTATTCGAAAACTCGACATACCCTGGGAAAGAAGAGATGTTTGAAGTGTCTTACCTTATATAATCATTCACATATTGAGCTAGTGCAGATAATGAGTTTACTCAAATATTTGATAACACTGCAAATTAAGGGATAGATGACACATTTGAGAACCAAAATTTTTTTGCGTACTCAAATTTTGGGGGGGAACTCTTTACCTTGGGGTATGTCATCTGCCTTAGAAAACTAAAGAGGAAAGAAATAGCCAGGGATTTCAGGAACATTGCTCATGCTTCTTCCAGCAAAAATGTTCTTCAACCTTCCAGATGCTGCTGTAGGGTGTGCAAGTGATTGAGAAGAGAATATATATTCTAGGAGTATGTATTTTTGACAGTATTTCAGTCCTGGGGTACTGATCATTTGAAAAGAATACACCCTGTCAAACAGCTGGAGCTGCAGAACCATGCAGATACTGGGATTTGCCAGGTTTTTGATATCCTTGAAGGGCTATCCTACTCCAGCTCTCTGACACCATTACACATGCTAATGGATACTGCAGAAGACTGACATCCTTACAGATGCTGCAAGAGTAGAGGTGAGTGAGAGCACAGTTGGTGGCGTAATACTCTAGGTGTTTGAGAACAGTGGAGATCCTCAGGAGTTTGCTGTGTTTTAAAAAACTTCAGGTACTGAGAGTAGTACTGTGTGTGAGATCTCTGAAGTTCCTGGGGGATTTCGAGTGTTTCAGAACACTGACAAAGCTGGTATAGGTCAAGAGTTTGAGAACACTGATGATGATGAGTGATTCTAGATGTAGAAGAATATAGCAAGGATTGGGATCATCCAGATGTTGGAGATCCAGTTCATTCAATGACCTGGAAGGAATCAATGTAATATGGCAGACTTTGGTTTAACAGACGTAGTTCAACCACAGGTCGTGGCTGTCTTTTAAGTGAGAAGACAGAAGATGTGAGTGTGGTTTAAGTGACAAGACAGAAGATGTCATGAAAAGCAGAAGTGTATTTGAAGGATACAGACAGTGGTGCAGTTCAAGCATTCAAGAACTCAGGAGGCACTGCACTTTGGTCAGTGTTTTGGAATATGAAAGATGGAAAAAGAGCATAGGCATTTGGAATAAAGTGAAACTGAGTTCCTTCCATGTTTTGTAAAAACTGAAGAAGGTAGGATAGTTCAGTTTCTATCGGGTGTTTTTGGTAACTGGATAGTTAAGGATGTACAATCCTCTGTATTCTCCAATAATGCTGTCTGTTCCAGGTCCCTGGAAACACTGCAGACACAGTCATCCTTTCAGTGTTTGAGAAGATTGCAGGTGCTGACTCAGTCCTCATTTCCATCACTTCCATATGCTGGGAGGAGTCCAGGCCTTGGCAACAGCAGAAAATCTGGATACTCCGTGTGTTGGTAACAAGTGAGAATATTGCAGTCTATGGGATCCCTATAATATTTGTCAACAATAATTTCTTCAGTCATGTGACACGGAACTTTGAGAGACGCTTGTATGCTCTATGTGATTGAGAACACTGTAAAATATGTCAGCAGCTAATTATCAGAGAACACTTGAGATGTTGCAATATTGCGGATGTTTCCCAGGTCACAGACCTTGAAAGGATTCAGGTGATTGTATAGAGAAATGTGCAGAGGTATTCCAGGTTTTGGAGGACACTGGGGAATCTGAATCCCCAGTTGGGAATACACCAACTGTTTGAGAATACGAAACTTGCTGGGAATATTTTATGTGTCTATATTCCTTTCAGATGCTGAATTGCCGAGATGTTTCACAACTTTGACACTGTGAGAATCCAAGATTTTGAGACTTTGCAGGCACTGGGAATTTTGGGAACGTTTGAGAACATGGCCAACGCAGTGTAATCTATTTGTTTGACAACATTGAATAGGAGGCAAGGTGTTGGATAACATTGCACATTCTGAGATAATTGAAACACTGCCAACACTGCTCTAATTGGATGTTGGATACCTTGTACTTGCCAAGATATGCTTGTGTTTTGGAAACTCTGAAGTTGCTTGGATAATCCACAGCTGAGACCAACAGAGATGCTGGTATAGCACAGATACTAGAGAAAATAGCTCGTGCTGAAATTGTCCCCTTGTTTAAAAGCTTTGACAAAGCAAGGGTAGTCAAGTAGTTTTAAACATTGCTGGTTGAGCCACTGTCCCGCTGGTTTTCAACAATGACGACGGTTTATCATCCAGAAGATTGAGAACACAGCTGGCAGGGGGACAGTACCTATGATTTGAGAGAAAGAGCAGGAGGAAAATCCAGGTGCTGCAAATCCAGCAAATGCTGCACTATTTGATGTGGTGAGTAGGGGAGATTGCGTTTATAGTGATTGAGTAGGCTTTGATCAAGAGGACAACGGGAAAGTCTTGGTGTTCTCGATCCTGAATACCTAGCATAGTCATGTAGCTGTAGAATGTTGCTGACACTGGATTGTTCAGGCACAAAGAACATTGCAGGAGATGTGAATAACCACGGAGTCTGAACTAAAGGCTGAGATAGTCCATGGTTTCAAGCATAAGGATGCTGAGATTCGCCAATGTTTGATAACATTCCAGAGTGGGTGATGGCTTTTATAAATCACTCTGAGAGCGGTGGATTTCTTCAGATGTTTGAGGTCACAGAAGATGAGGGGAAAGCCTGGGTGTTTGAGAACAGGGCAAATGTAGGAATAGCACAGATAATTGAGAATATTGGTGTTGATGGGAAGTCCATGTGTTAATGGCCAAAGCAGACGCTAGGATCCTTCATGGGT
Source organism: Trachops cirrhosus (assembly GCA_028533065.1). Classification (NCBI taxonomy): domain Eukaryota; kingdom Metazoa; phylum Chordata; class Mammalia; order Chiroptera; family Phyllostomidae; genus Trachops; species Trachops cirrhosus. The sequence continues at coordinate 12,584 of JAPYXV010000033.1, forward strand.
TGAGAAGACTCAAGATTCTGTGATCATCCAGGGGTCTGTCAACATTGAAGTGGCCGAATATTCAGGCAGTTGAGAACATTGCATGTGCTGAGAAAGAACATTTATCTGAGCAAAAGAGGATGCTGGGAGACTGCATCTTTTTGAAAGAAGTGCAAATACTGGGAGACATTGAGTTTTAGTCTCCAAACCATTGTGGAAGAATCCAAGAGTCTGGAGACATTTCTGGTGCGACATAAAATCATGAAGTTTTTGACACATGTAGACCTTGCCAAAGGTCAGGTACTTGAAGCAAAGAAAATGCTGTACTATTGAATGTGTAGCATAATATTGTGGACACTCAAAATGGAAAGATGATCAAGAATCAAAAGATGCCTCTCCACACATTCCTTGGGAATAGGGAAGACAGACGGATATGCCTCGTGTACATACACCCTGCACATGATGATGACCACCCACGAGTTTGTTTCAGAGGATTGGATGTGTTATGACACACCAGTGTCAGAAAACTGTGATGACACAAAAAGTATGGATGTTGAGATCTTTGCAGTTTCTGTTGCACTCGAGAAGTTTGAGAATTTTGTACAAGTTGGAATTTAAAAGGCTAGTTGTAATTCTGCAGATATCATTACAGTCCAGGTCTTTGTAAACAGAGAAGACACTGGAAAATCATTATGTGTCACAAATTGCTCTTTAAAATGAGTTAATGGCCCCTCGTATTTTTCCTCAATGCCTGTGCTGCAATAAAGTTCAGGGCGTGCAATAAGGGCATTTCCCAAGGACAAGTACATTATCAGTCAGAGGAGTAATGGGCTCTGGCTAACTTGGAGCTTCTCTTCCTCAAGGTGTCTCAAGATAATTCTTAATGCTTGTACCTGGTAGGACAAGTGGTGATACATTCACTGACTCCTGGGAAAGAGTAACATGACTGATACGTTGTTGGCCTGACCTGACCCTACAGCTCATCTCCATTTCTCAGAAGGCCAAATACCTTAATGAGGACTGTCAGGTGTTTTCACTGTGCACCTCATGGCAATATGACAGCCCTGTCCTATGTATCTGTCAGGTGAATATTCCCATGAACATGCGTGGATCCCTCCCTCCCCATTCTGAACATCCACAGCGTTCTAACCGATCTCAGATGAGTTGTGCGTTCGTACTTCTAAAACTACTGAATCGGAAACCATGCAAACGAACTCTAGATTTTTGCACCTGTGAGTATAAATGTTTAGGCCTTGGCAGGTGTGAGTGGTGTCATAATTCCTGTGCAGTGACTTGTGCTGTTGTTAATCTCCCTGGTGCTTTTGGGAAGTATGCTCATATGTGTTGAAGTATATATTGTGGAGCACGAGGAATGCTATGAAAACGGCTACTACCCCAAAATGTATAAAAAACACAAAGTGTTCATAAGAAATGTGCCAATTGGTTGCTCTCATTGTGTGGTGTGTGTCCTGATTTCCTGGGGCCCTCTCCCATTGCTTCATGTCTGGAACCACGAGTTGAGACACATGTACTCTGAGTATATCACACAGTGTCCTCTCCTCTCTCGCTATATGATGGAGACCATCAGGAGAATTGACTGATGGTGACAATGTATCCATGAATAACTTGCTTTCTGAAGAACCAGTGATTTGAGCCATGACCCCTGTTGGTGTTCTCATAAATGGCTTTACCCTTAGCAGTGTCCTGAATACTGGTGGTACCTGAAGTCATGGAGGGCATGGGAAATGTTGTAACCACAGTTATGAAGCAGCACAGCACTGCAAATGAGAAGCGGAATGTGAACTGTCATATGTTCCTTTTACATCTGGTCATTTGCACTACATATGAAGTGAAAGCTGTAAAATTGATGCAATAATTGTAACAGTATCAATGCTAATTGTTCGCTCATCAAGAAACAGGTCTTCTTCTGACAAGGCTGTAGGTGGGGGAACACTGGCCCCCATTCCCAGGAAACTGTCAGGGGTATGAGAGAAGAGGCTGCGGCGATCTTACATCTCACATATCCACCTGTCCATGTGCTCCCAGGCTCTCTACCCTTCTTTCCCTAAAAATGTCAGCGGCATCCTGCTGGTGCCTTCCTGTTGTCAGTAGTGCCTGGTGTACATATCGATGCAAATGTGAGGTTCTCTCATGGGCGCTGCTAGGAAAGGAAAGAATGTGAAGAAAAACAACTTTCTTTATAAATGGAGGAGAAAAACCAGGAGGAACAGTTAATAATTATTATGGAAATCTAACATGTTTATGTGGACACCCTTGCCAAGCTTGGTCCCAGGAGAGGAACTTAGTGGTCATCGTTGCATTGCACAGCAGGTGGATGTCCTGCATTTTTGATCCTATCATTGCAGAATCAGTGTGAGACAGGTTCAGTTAGCCATCATTACATCAGCGTATGTTATGGATATTCACTGACTGTGTTTGTATCTGATTTGTATTGAAGTCAGGCCTATATCTAGAGATAAGTCAGGCTTCATTGAGTTGTAGGCACTCAGGTTTACAGAGAGTAGATGTTTACCACATCCCCCTCTGCAGTCCCTCTTGTCTCCCAACTACTGTGCTTGTGTGTATCCTGTGCCCCTTGGCCATTATGGACATTCATTCAGAATATTTTGCCGTGATTGACAAAGGTTGTGCATATGTGCCCTGCTCATAGTATGTGTTCTTTCCCACAGGAGTTCCAATAAAAAGCTGCAATGTAAATTGCAACAACTTAGAATTCCAAGGTGGCCTCTCGGGCATAAAATCCATGAAGCTCAGTTACTAGAAAAATTCACCACAGAAGCTGCTATGTGATGAATCACAATCATATTGTGTACATGTAGTGTGCACAGTTTGGGCAGAGACTGTTCCCAAGCTCATTTCTCAGCCAAGGCTGCACAAGGGGATTTACCTCAGATTTTAATTACTGCATCGTGCCTGTATCTTGTGAATAATAGGAGCCTGAGCATTATCCGTGGACCAATGTCGTGGCCTGCACAAAGGGAATTGTGGAAACCCTTGCAGGGTCATCTGAACGGCCCAATCAATGTGGTGGAAGCAGAAGTATCTGAAAAATGACAGAGTTGGTACACTGTCCTCTCATCCCTACATATCTTTCCATTCCAGCATTGGCAATCAGAAAGCCTTGGCCACTGAAATTTTATCCCCAATGACTTGTGGCCGCAGACCATTCTTGTCAGGTTCTGCCTCAATTTTCAATGTCAATGCAAAAGGCTGCAGTTACCCTCCCATGGCCCCAAATAGAAAACTGGAACAGAAAATTTGAGAATCTTGGTTTGGGTCACACAATTGAAGGGGGTGTTTTTGAGACTCAGACATGGTAAGGACTGAACCAGATTGCTGATGCTGGGAACACTGAGATGAGAATACTGATGGCTGGAAAGGAATGTGGTAGATCTGGTGCCCAGATGAAGCCTGACTAATGTGCATGTGCACAAGATTGCCTTTCCCGCATTTCACATCTGATGCTCAGAGGCCTGAGCACACCAGAACAGGAAGCAGGAGAAGTCAAGGGAAGGGTGGGGTGTACTAAATAAGAGGCAAATTCCACAATACCCAGGACGCTAGGAAAATCCCTTTCCAGATGAGTGTGCTTACATTCTCTTTCCCTGGGAAGTAAAGTAAATGGATGGACTCCATATGTCCGGCCTTGTTGAGGTTCAGGAGCAGTGGCTGAGCTAATGTGCGCTCTATGGTACTCCAAGAACTCTGTTTTTTCAGTGATGCAGTGAATGTACAATCTCCGATTGCAGTTAATATTGCACGGTAATTTATTGAAACACAGGGTGGAAAAAGCCTGAATTACATTGGTGTGGATATTTCTGCTACGGTTTGGGAACTATTTGTCTATCACATGGATTTTCATGGATGTGCAGGGTTCTTTTAACAGGGGACTTGTGTACTGATGATTCTCCTGGGGAGAGTAAAGGGCCACTTCACTTCATCTGAATTCTGCTCTGACATTGCATATCACGTGTGTGAGATCCATTTGTATGGTGATATGTGAGGTGCTACTGAACGCTAATCACTAATCAGCCTAAATGAAATATTGGGCTACCTTCTCTGAGTGTCTCTTCTGGTGTCTCATGATGTATGACTTGTGTGAAAGCCTTGCCCAAAGGCCCCACAAGTGTAGCACTTCTGCCCAGACTGTGTCTTGTGGAGTAAGCTGAGATCTGACTTCGATGAGCAACAGTCTCTACAGTGAACTCACACACAGTGTTTTCTCCCTGCATGGGTCGTGTGTGTTGCGATTGAACTTCACTTTAATGCGTTGCCTGCCCTCTCGAAAAACATAGGGATTCTTCGCTGATTGTGTCCTCTTTTGTCCTCCTTTAGCTGATTTCTTTGTGTATCCTATCCCACAGTATTTGCAAGCATATGTTTCTCCCCTTGAATGAGTCTGCTGGACTGTGATGACATCTGACAGCCCTTCAAATCCTAGTCCATACTCCCTACAAGGACAGGCCCTGTCCCCTGAGCCTGTATTCTGGAGTCTCTTCAACACTGACCCATCACTGGAGACTTGCCCACATACTGCATAACTGATTTTTACACTTCTAGGCATTCCTCCCCGCACAAAACATACTCCTGAATCCTCTCCGTGCACTTCTTCCAGTGAGTTCAGGTTTTCCTCCAGAATTCTCTCAACCTCAGTAGAGTTCACCTTGGGTCAGTGGGTTTTGTCCAGAAGTCCCTAGAACATCCCCTCTCTCTCAGAATTTTAAGCAGGGATTGGGTCCCTTTTCCCATCTCTTGACACTCATCCTCCTCATTCCCTCACTGTGTATCAGCATTTTTCTGCTCCTCTCTCTGCTCCTCTGAGCAGGGTTCCACTGATTGGAGGTGTTTCCTTGCAGATGTTCCCCAGGCAATCTGAAATGGGTGACTCTGCTTCACATGTAGGCAGAGCAATTTCTTTCTGGAGAAAGCTCGAGGGCAGCATGAACAGCGGTGCAACTCTTTTTTTGGTGGGAATGAAAGGAAATATTGTGGCCAGTGCTCATGCAAAAAGCCCTGCCAGGATCACATGCTTGGTTTTCCTTATTGGAGGAACAGCCCTAGGAATCCTTCCCATTGTTGTGACAATGCAGGCTGTGTGTCCCACAAAGTGTTCCTTCACAGTCTAATTTCCTTTTCATTCCCACTCACAGCATCATCTTCAGGGACACACAAAGCCCACATTAACTGTGTTTTCTACCATGTTCAAAGGACATGGACATTGTGGGAACCCCAGATTCAAGTTCAAAAATTCTATGGATGAAAGTGCAATGACTTAGTGGTGCAAATGTATTTGCTATTTTGTGTTAAGGAGAGTAACTACAAGCCTCAAGAGAGAGAGATCTCTGTTTTCTCTCTCTCCACAATCATAATATGAAATTATGCACTCTGGCATAACACTCTCTCAGTGACAAATCCAGATTTGATTCCCTCTGAAATGAGTTATTCCTTGGGCAGCCATTTGAAACACTATGTATAAGGATCCCTTGAGTGATCTCTGTTAAACATATGATAGTTCTCCCTATCTTAAATAGAGATAAATAAATCTGCTCCTGAAGACTGCGCACTTGACTCATCTCACTAAGGAAAGCTTCCAGTGTCTCACGTGATAGCATAGGCTGTAGATTTTCCAGCAGCCATGGGTGTGTCTCATCACCATTCCTATTCTATTTGCCCACATTGACAAATGAGTGGTCTCAGCCAGCCAGACACACCCTCTCATATCACTCTTGCTCTAACCAACCCCACTCTCACAAATCCTTTGTCCACAGGTAACTGGGGAAATGTTAAGTCCTGGGAGAGGCCTTTCCTGACCATGTGACACACTGAAGTGTCCCTGCCCTTGCATGAACACACAACAATATCTACCCACTTGTCCTGCATTTGTTTGTTCCAAGCACTAATCTCTATAATTTTAGGCCCACACTAGCACTTCTAGCTGGTTATCCTGCCTTCACCTGAGAGTGGCTCAAGAGTACCGCAGCACCTAGTGGGCTTATTTGCAACTCAATGCACAACTCAGAAAAATGAATACTAACAGCATATGCATATACACATTTGAATTCGATGGATGATAGATATTAAGAAAAAAAAACAGGAAAACTTTCGGAAAAAAAATGCTTTGTGTACAAAGCTGCATATTTTTTGTAACATTGTTCAGAGGGCAGAAAAAAACTCCAATGTAATATGCAGGGACATATTTATGCATACATCTTTTGAAATATTGGAACACAACTTAAATGTAAATGTTGTTCCTAGTGATAAAAAGTGTATGGGCTGGACCTTTCTTTTATGTAGCATCTGAATGCAAAAGTTTCTCACTTTTCATCCGAATATACTCTACTTCCGCATTAGTACACTATAATTTCTAAGGACAGGCCTCTATCTATTTTTTTTTAATCTTTGAAGAAGCACAGTGGTGCCCCACATGTTCCAAGAGGAAACTCATCCTTCTACTTACCAACACCCTTGATATACAGCTGCTGGGCATACTCGTCCCCATACCATACCAGCAGCTCACAACACGGGCTGATGTCCTGGCAGGTTGTGTAGAAAATCTTCCCTTGATATTGACAGGCCACCAGGTTTTGCTCTTCCTCATACTGGGCATGGTTCAAATAGCTGGGATTGAGGCAGAATGAAGGGAAAGAAACCACAGCAATGAGTAACTGACATAACCACCTGAAGCCCCTCACTGCCTCTTAAGGTCCTCAAGCTCTGATGTCAGCCACTTCTCAAAACACTCCCAGGGAGCCTAAAGTTCAGTTTCTGAGCCTCTGTCAGAATGTTCCATGAATGCGTGTCTCCAAGACCTGCATATGGTGGGCATCCTCCCTAGTATAATTTTTTGAAGCCTAGTCGTGGACTTTAGCTCCACCCTGGTTGGCAGTGAAACCCAGTGATCTCTACCTTCTCTCTAGGCCACTAAATTGGCCTTTCACAGCAAATAACGTGGAGCTTGATCTACACTCTGTTTCCACATTAGGTCACAAAGCTGGATTACGAGCTCAAGTTCATCATCTCTTGGCAGGCCTTTCTCTAATTTCCCCAAAAGATACTTAGAGTACTTTTCACTTGCCTCCGCTAGGTTCCTCTAGAAATTTGGATCTATCTGTGTCTTACTGAACAATCACCAAACAATAATGTTTTGTACTCTCTTCCCACATTTAATAGGGTGCTTCTGAGGAAAGCTTCCCATGATCATTTCTCAGCAGGCTTCACACTACAGTTCCATTCAGAATTAATGCTGGGATGCATTGGCACTGTGCTCGTCTCGCTAATTTGGAACATTACAGTTCAGTGTTTCTAAAAGCAATCTCTTCCTATCTGTCTGCAGTGAGTCCTGTATAAGGCTATATGTTGTGTGTCTTTTCCAACAGTGAACTCATTCATGTAACTCGGAACACAGTCAGTGTCAATAGGAGTGCGGACTAGTGTCCTCAGGGATTCTCAGTTCCTGCAGGTTTTCCCCAAGGTCCAAACTTTCTCTGGCATTGAGCTTTAGAGATTCAGGACTTCTGTATATTTTATCTCCTTGACTGTAAAGTCTCTTGATCTGAAAGAGTACTGTGTTGACAAAAATGTGGGATAGAGGATTCAAGAAGATTACTGTGGGAGGCATGAGGGCACAAATAGAAACATGGCACCTGGGGAATGAGAGTCCCCTCTGGAACATGGATACCTCAGGAACGTACCTCATCCAGTTAGAAGAGGATTTGTCCTCTCTATCCATGTATTCATAACAACTACTCCCTTTGGTGTTCTGTAAAGTAGAGACGTGGTTAAAGATCCTTTTCCTTGTTATTCATAGGTAGGGGAGGAAACTATTCAAAGAATTGCTTCACATTGCAGACATCACAGCCCTCTCAGCATGCCTGGATATTCACCTGCCGCCTCTGACCATTAGATATTTATCTTGATTGTCCTGTACACGTTCATGTCCCTCAGTCCAAGGAGAGCTTGAGCTCCCAAAGGGAGGAGCTGCTCCTTTGTGTTTGCACATCTTTGGCCTTACTTCTGCTTTGACCCTTAAACAGTAGCCTCTTGCTC
>JAPYXV010000330.1:0-29742 GCA_028533065.1 Trachops cirrhosus
CCACCACGTTGGCCTTTGCTGCAGAATAAACAGGAGCCACTAGAAAATTACACTGTTCTCAGCTCTCCTGAGATTTTAAACAAAAACTCTGGGACTAAATGGACATGGAAGGTTATGCTGCAGTAGCACTCCAGGCTCCCTGTAAGCATCTTTTCCTGAACCACCTACTAAGGGCTAGCTGGTCGATTCGGGGTAACTCTTTGATGTGGGTTCCAGTGTCTCCCTGGAACCCTCCACAGCACTGTCCTGTGTCCTCCTAGCTAGTCACCCCCAGGTCTTACTAAGGCAGGTAGGATCTGCCCAGGGGCAAATTGGGACACACTGAGCCTTATCACTCACCTGGCGTTGCAGCACTCAGAGGCCCCACCCTTGGGCCAGCGTAGCCAATGAGGGGTAGGTAAGGGATGGGGGCAGGGCTGAGCAGGCAGCTCCTTGTCCTTAAATGAGTGGCTTTGGCGCCACAACAGGGCATTAGAGACACCTGGATCTGCAACTGCTGACTGCACCTGTGCAACTTCGTCCACCTCAGGTGAGTGAATCTGCCAGGCCCAGGTGGGGTTGGGCCACACCATGAACCATCCTGTCCACCAGCCTTGGGGGCCAGGATTCTAGGACTTCAGAAGGAATGATCCTATTCCACGGTTGGACAGGACACAGCAGCCTGACCACAGGCAATGCTGTTGCCGGCCGCTAGTCCCTGAGCTATTTTAGCATCTTGTGGAAGAGGCAGGAGTATGTGGTGGGCAGGGAACTGGCTGCATCCCCCTTGTCCTGCCTGCTGTGCCAGTGTCCGTTGTCCCTGGCCAGTGATCTGAGCCCCAGAAGTACCTGGTACTGTCAGCAACTGCGGTGTGTTTTGATGGCAGGGGGTCGTCTCTGGGCTCCCTCAGGCCAGGTGAGCACTTCCCTGGTTTGGGGGGGAAGGAGTGAGAGAATGAATGGGTGGCAGAGGCAAGTGTGGGGGCAGCTGAGCCCTGGCTGCACTCCTGCCCATCTTCCCTGGGGAGGGCCTTTCAGAAAAATTTCAATTCAAGAAGAGGAGATTTGAAGGTGTATCTCACCCCCTGCCATAAAATAGTCAAGAAGAAAAGTGTGAAGCGGCCACCTAACACCTGGCATCTCTGTCCCTACATGGGATCAGGAGTCCTCATTAGTGAGCTTTTCCTGGGTCACCTTGGTAGTTTCCATAAATACACTGATCAAGTTTTCTTTTTCTTTTTTTGGTTCCTAGTTGCAGCCTCAAGATTCTGGCTCATAACTAACATCACAGTCTTCTTCAAATATAATGGTCATTGCTCATCGCTGTTTCAATACTTATGTGCTTCTCTGGCTGCTTTTCATTTCAGTAACTGGTTGAAATACCTCCACTGGGCCTGATTTTCTCCATCTACCTCCTTATCCCTTCTCTGTGGTCATTGCATAAGTGCTTGGGAGGGTAAATTGTTTTTATCTCACCATGGTGATTTATGTGACTTAGAAGAACGTATGATGGCTTTTTATCATTATTGATCTAACTAGAGGCTCATCCTTCTTCTTTCCTAGGTTTTGAAACATGAATGTTTTAATCCTCCTGACTCTCCTTTGCTTGGGAATGGCCTCAGCGGCTCCAAAAGTTGATCACAGTGTAGAGGCACAATCAGACCTGTGGATGGTGAACATGGTTGGTAGCACGTGAAACTATTCAGAGGGTCCCCACAGAGAAGGTCCATGCTGTGGGGGGTTTACAGCAGGGACTATCTCCTCGTGATCGGCTCTACCAAGGCCATAACCTCATGGCCCCCATTGCAGACACCCTAGGGCACGCGTTGCTGCTGTGTGGGTGCTGGGGAACAGTCCCCAGGAGTGGGAAGTTTTCCCTGACACTGGTTTCTCTTCCTCTCTGACTGAAAATCCACTTGGGGAAGGTGAGTTGCCTTTAATACAAGTAAAGATAATAGGTTATATGTTTGCCTCTAGGTTGAAGACACAGTCAATAATGCAGCGCTAGAGGAAAGCCCTGAAGTGCTTGAAAAGGATAATCAGGAGCAAAGCGAAGAACAAGAGAGCCTACAAACTGCAGCGAATGCTTCCGATTACATAACCCTGCAGATGAAAATATCCAGAAGAATATTTGACGTGGTTGGTAACACCTGAAACTGTCTAGAGGGCCCCTGAAGAAAATGTCCATGCTCTTGGGGGGTTCACAGCAGAGAGTAGTTTCTTCAGGCAACTCTTACTTATGCCATGACATCATGGCTCCTCTTGCTGACACAATAGGGCATTCATGGCTGCTGGGTGGGTGCTGGAGAACAGCTCCCAAACGTATGAAGCCTTCCCTGGTCTCGGCTTGCTTTCCTCTGTCTGCAAATCCACTTGGTGAGGTGAGTTGGTTCTAAATAAAAATGAAAACGATAAGTTATATGTTTCTCTCTAGATTAAAGGTATAACTGGGAAATCAGTGTTGAAGAAAGCTATCAAAGGCTTTGGAAAGAAAGTTTTGGGAGAAATCATTAAACCAGAGAACTTGGGAGACATTGTCTATGGAATTGGAAAGCAGGTTCTGGGAGGGAAGAAGACGGAAGAGAGCTTGACCACGCCTAATGTGGTGACTGAGGTATGGAATCCCAGTATTTTATGCTCCCAGCCCTCACTGCTTTACCCAAAGAATATATTGCATTATAACATTCTATTTCCTTTCCCTTGAAGATCATTGAAGAATTCTAGGCAGAAGATGTATTGACTCCAGAACCAGATCACAAAAAGGAAAGAGTACCTCTCCAGAGATCCCCTCCTCTGTGGATTCAGGAGAGGAAGGCCATGTCACCCTGCAGTGAGGAAATAGCTGTCTGCACCTGCTGCCTAGGAATTCACAGTAGGAGGAGCCTGCTCACAGCCTGAGCCTGGGCCTGAGATAAGCACCTGACACTAGCACTGCTGCCCCCGGTTTCCACTTTGATTTTCCAGGAGCCCCTTTTATAATCACCACTTCAATCTGAGCCCTAGGAAATTTCATGTCCCTCACCCAACCACCTTCGAAGCCATAGGTCCTTGCTACCCTGCTGTCTCTCTCCTGTTGGCTGTGACCTGGATGGAGGGCCGCCCTTCTGCCAACGCTTTGTGCTCCTCCCCCTCCCCTTCCCCCAGTTCTGGCATCTGTGAATAATAAAAATTTTAATTTTGCCTCCCTTATGTGAGTGACTTCAAACTGCATCTTATTCATATGTATCATATACATATTTTACATTGTGAAGTGTAAAGTGTCAAAAACTTTGAACCTTTCGGAACATATAATGTGCAAGTAACTCAAATTATCATTTATCACCTGAGGGGCTTATCCGTGATCTTTCTGATAAGGGTGAAGTAAGGGTTCCAGGAACCCAGCAAAGGTCTGAGAGGGGTTCCAGGGACTCACTGCTGCCCCCAGTCACAGCATCTGCAGGGGGTTTGGGCCTGGGGAGGCAGAGTGGCATCTGCTCATCTACTTATAATATGTCCAGACTTGTGACTATCATGCAGCCTCAGGTGATTTCTGACCTGTGGTCCCCACTGTGCTAGTCACTCTAATAGCTATGTTTGTTTTCTTGGGTTGTCTTCCTTTCCAGCTTCTGTGAGTTCAGGAGCCCACTTCCCAGAGCCCTGAGTGTCTGGGCCTCTCTTCTGTCCCCCGGGGCACCTATTCCAGGGCTGTGGTTCCTGCAGCCTTCAGGGTGGCTGCTCTCCAAGGGCTGTGATCAGACCCAAACCTCTCATATTCACAGGTGATCAATAAACAACAGCGATGTGTCCTCAGGAAGAGGCCATCTGGAGACCCTGATACACGGCCAGCAGTGATCCCCAGAGCTGACCAAGCATGGGAGTCCTTGCCCCTGGCTGTGCCACATTCGGCACTGGGGTGGGTTTGGGGAGCTGTTGGACACAAGAAGTGCACTTCTCATTAAAAACACCAGAAGCAGTTCTGAGAAATTTAAGAACCAGAGCTGCTCTTCAATCTCAGGTGCCAAATCTGACCCTGGGTCCTGTTTATGTGGAGCACAGAGGTTCGAAATGAAAACTGTATCCAGAAGTCAGAGACCCTGGATGCCTAGAGCCTCAGCAGAGACTGTATCAGTCATTGAACTCTAACTAAACTACTGACTCGCCTCCGGGCCTCTGCTTCCATACTGTAAAGTGACAGAATCCAAGGATGGGGAAAGATGAAGGATCGAGCTCACATGATGAGATGCTGCTGGACATAAAAAATATTTTAACCAGCCCTGGCTGGTGTGGCTGAGTGGATTGAGTGTGGGCTGCGAACCAAAGGGTGGCAGGTTCAATTCCCAGTCAGAGCACATGCCTAGGTTGCGGGCCAGACCCCCAGTAGGGGGCACATGAAAGGCAACCACACATTGATGTTTCTCTCCCTCTCTTTCTCCTTCCCTTCCCCTGTCTCTAAAAATAAATAAATAAAACCATATATATATAAATCAGAATAATAAACTCACTCCTTAGACCCAGAAAATCCCTTGTGTCTAGGATTTGACCAGCAACTCCCTAGATCATAGTGTACAATCCACTTTATTTGGCATCACATCCCTCCTTGTCCTTGACTTTAGTAAGTAAATGGAGACGTAGACATATGGGACAAGGATGGGAAAGCTAAGTCAGGAAACCCCACCGTGATTGGCCACCAATCCCCCCTCCAGTACTGTCACTGCCCTCTAGTAACTAATCTGTGGACCTGACTCAGATTTCACCAGTTGTGCTTCTGATGTCTGTCTCCTGCTCCAGAGCCCACGCTGCACCTTGTCATCTGTCTCTTTAGTCTCCTCCAGTACGGGACAGTTCATCAGTGTGTCTTCCATGGACCTGAGAAGTTGGCAGCTTCTGGGACTGAACTGCAAATGGCATTTTGCTTTTTGAAGAAGTGAATGTGCCTGGTAAAGCTGAAGTCCCCTCTGATGATCACCTCTAGTGTCCTTCTGCTTTCCTCACTCCAGGGAGATGACGAAAGAAACATCCAAACCTGCGGAATTTATTTGAACAAAGATTGGAGGGTGTGCCTGGAAGCAAGATCTCAATGTATTTAGAAAATGCTCCATTTTTTAGAAAAAAATGTAATTTTTTAGAAAATATGTTTTGAACCAAAGGAGATAAAGAAAGGAAAGTACATTAAATCTATTGGTAGTTAAGGGGTGGGAAAAAGCAAATCGAGGAAACCTCTAGAATTAGATTTTTAGATGGTGAGGTATCTCCTTCTTCTACCATGGTTGACACAGGATAGTTTCTATTTAACAATTACAGTGAATGGAGACAGTGTGTGGCCACCTCGATAACAACGGGGACACCCGGTGGTGTGCTGTTCTGCTGCCAGCAGGTCTGTTTGCAGGGTCTTCCCCTTCCTGAGGAAGCTATGGGGCCCGGGGTGCGACCTGCCCCGTGAGGAGTTAGTATTCAGACCATCCTGTGTGGTCAGTTTTGGTCACTGGCAGGCCTTTGTAGTCCCCTTTGTGGTACTGTTGTGGGTATATCCTTTTCTAGATCTTTTTGTCTAAATTTAACAAATGGCATATTTTATAACATCCTGATTTTTTTGAAAACTGTCTGACCTTAAGAGAGGTTCCAAGAATAGCACAATGAATCAGAATGTACTCTCCACCTAAAATAACCAATTATTTACATTTTGCTACTTTTGCTTTATCCTCTCTCTTCTCTTTGTTTACTTTCTTGCTTTGCAAACATCTTGACATTTAAACCCTAAATAATTTAGTCTGTAACTCCTAAAGAGTATGAAATTTTCCACATAACCACAATATAATTATCACAGTGCAGAAGCATAATTAGTATATACTATTATTGAATTATAGCCCTCATTTAAGTATTTGCCACTTGTCCCTGTAATTTCTTTTATAGCTGTTTTTAATTAATTTATGTATTTATTTTGGGATTCAGTCAAAATTACTCTTTGTATTGGGATGCAATCTCTCTCTCTCTCTCTCTCTCCCTCTCTCTCTCTCTCTCCCTCTCTCTCTCTCTCCCTCTCTCTCTCTCTCTCTCTCTCTCTCTCTCTCTCTCTCTCTCTCTCTCTGATTCCCTCTCCTCTTTCATTATGAGACAGGCCAGTAAGCCAGGACAAGTATAATAGGGTAACTGAGACCGATGCCTGAACAAAATGGCCAAGCAATCTACAGTCAGACACAAAAGGTCATCTCATAGAGATAATGTCTAGACCTCAATTGTATTTCAGCTCCAGGCCCAGAAAAGCAGCAAAACCACGTGCATGGGCTGCACCCAGGACCAACTGCAATGACTAGACCCCTGTTGTGGCACTGACCAATCAGTGGAGACCACCACCCTGAAAGAGCACACCTGGAAAACTGATGAATGTTCTGTTGAAACCCTCACGTAAGTCCTCCCCTAAGATTCCTGCCTGCAAGAGAGAGAGAAAAACTCAAGAAAAAGAACCTAGTGTGTGTGCTCTCCCTCTGTGGAACAGCCTGCTCCATTCCCTTACCCCTACTCTTCCCCCACAGATGTGCATTTCCTAAACTCTAAGGAACTGCAAGACATGCAGTCAGGGGAGAAATGGGCAGAGGCAGCTCGTTCAAGTCTAGTCCTCTGAGCCTGTCCCCAAGAGCCCTCTTCTCTGACTTCTCAGTGAGCTAAGGCCACCCAGCCCAGGCTCACTCATTGCTTCCTCTATGCTAAGCCCTCCCCTGTTTTATTGTCCCCAGGTTTAATCAACGTACCCTCGTAATCACCTGGGCTTGTTATGAAATCTTTCCTACACGAAGTCAGATCCCACACACTTCATTTGGCCCGAGGCATACCTGCTCAGGGGCAGGCCCCTGTCTGGTAACAATTATAATGACCATCATTAAAAGTCCATAGTCTTTTCAGACTCTCTCCTATGACATTGAATTTTTGACTCAGTACTTGATATTTGAGATCCATCCACACAAATGCCCTGGGTCATTCCATGCAACACCTGCACACATTTTGTCACTGCTCAGGCTCTTTAATACTCTGAGCAGCTGGTTCCTCTGTCCATTTACATTCCTATTTGTGACCTCCTGTTGTGCCCTTTGGCACATCAACACTGTGCACAATGAAACAGTCCAGGATCTGCGGATCCTGGACCCTGTTGATTCTGTACCGACGCCCTAGGGAACCTTCAGTTTCTGGCGACCCCACAGGCCCTGCACCATTACTGGGGCCACTACACCATGGAGGATGCCCAGCACTTGGAGCCCAAAAGTGATGCAGAGGAGCTTCTGCAGATCACAGATGCCATGGACATCTGCGCCCAGGACCTGAGCAGCGGGGCCATGGTGAACATCCTTGCCCTGATCAAAACACACGACCTGCATCACACCTGCATGCTCAAGGAGGATGAGGTGAAGGTCTTCGTCTACGGTGTCATGTGCATTATTCCCATGGAGCATCTCACCCATTTTCCATGCAGCAACTTCACAAGGTCCCAGTGAACCTCTGTGGGTGTATGCCCCAGCAGAGCACCAAGGCAGATGTGACCTTCATCCACCTGCGTGTGAGTGGGAGGCAAGATTGACAACCAGGGGTCAAGCTGCTGGTGCTTCTGGTCAACCACGGCCAGGACACTGAGGTCCAGCTGCATAGTCTAGAGACAGAAAATATCAGTGCTTCTCACAAACACTCACATTTCAGCAAGCTCTCTCTCCTTAGGCAGAAGGTAGACACAGCAGTAAGGTACTGAAGACCTGTGCGAGAATCCAGAAGTCCCCTGACTCTTGATTTGTGGCAGTCTGTTGTCATTTGTGCACAGTAGATGGTTTTCCACATTTAGACCCTCGTTTGGTAACTTCCAGTACTTAAAGTCTAAAAAAGAAAATAAGGGAAGCAAGTTTTCTTGCAGTGAATTTATATTGTGATTGAGTTTTAAATTTATGTGAGGGAACATGTCCTAATTATTTTATCCTGAGATGCATATAAATATATATGCAGTATGTCTATACTTATATGTAGATATACATAGTTTTACTCTGCCTATAAGATGTAGTAAAAAGTTATGCTTTTATTTCTTTCCCCTTTATTTGTTTTTTATAAATGAACTGTTACTTGTAGCATTAGTATGCTGGTCTTATTCAAAAAGAATTCATTTTCTTTATTTTGTTTTCATTCACCAGTACCCTACATGGTAGGACAAAACAATCTGAAATCCAAGTCGTTAACCTAATTTTTTCAATGATGGAAACAACCCAGTTTATTTATGGGCATAATTATTACTGCAATTGGAAATGATCTGAAAACTAAAAAGAATCCAGGTGATTTTCACATTTGTTCTCACTTTATTTTTTCTTATTTTTTTCTTTGTAGTATTTTTTCCATCACCATTTAGTCACCTGACACCCCCCTCAGCCCAGAAATCACCATGTCCATGAGTCCCTTTTCCTTTTCACTCATTCCCTCCACCTCCTAACCATCCCCCGCCTCAACCACTAGCTGTCATCTGCTCTCCAGCTATGAGTCTGTCTCTGTTTTGTTTGTTAGATCACTTTGTTCATTAGATTCCACATATGAGCAAAATCATACGGTATTTGTCTTTCTCTGACTGGCTTATTTCACTTAGCAATAATGCTCTCCATGCCCATCCGTACTGTTGCAAAGGATAAATATTTTTCTTTTTTACAGCCAAGTAGTATTCCACTGTGTTAATGTCCCACAGTTGTTTTATTCACCCATCTATGGATGGACACGGGGGCTGCTTCCATATCTTGGCGATGGTAAATAATGGTGCAATGAACATAGGGCAGTCTAATTTATGTTCTTTCAAATTAGAGTTTTGAGTTCCTTCGGTTATATTCCCAGAAGTGGGATGTCTGGGTCTAAAGGCAGATCCGTTTATCATTTCTGAGGTATCTCCACTGCTTTCCACAGTAGCTGCACCAGTCTGCATTCCCACCAACACTGCATAAGTCACACCCCTTTCTCCACATCCTCTCCAGCACTTGCTTGTTGATTTATTGATGATGGCCATTCTGACAGGTGTGAGATGGTATCTCATCGTGATTTGAATTTGCATTTCCCTGATGATTAGTGATGTTGAGCATCTTTTCATATGTCTGTTGGCCATCTGTGTGTCCTTTTTGGAGAAGTGTTTATTCAGGTCCTTTGCCTATTTTTTAATTGGGTTGTTTGAATTTTTTTGGTGCTGAGTTTTGGAAGCTCTTTATAAATTTTGGGCATTAACCTTTTACCAGATGTATCGGCGGATATGATCTCCCATTCTGTGGGTTGTCTTTAATTGTTGATGATTTCCTTTGCTGTGCAAAAATTTTAATTCGATGTAGTCCCATTTGTTTATTTTTTCTTGTTTCCCTTGCCAGGGGAGATATATCCAATAAAAATTTTATGGGCAATGTCTGAGATTTTGCTGCCTATATTTTCTTCTAGGATTTTTATGGTTTTGGGTCTAATATTTAAGTCTTTGATCTATTTTGAATTATTCTTCCCTGTGGTATAGGAAGGCAGTCTAATTTCATTTTTCTGCAAGTATCTGTTCAATTTTCCCAACACCATTTATTGAAGAAACTATCTTTAGCCCATTGTATGTGCTTGCTTCCTCTGTTGAATATTAATTGACTATAAAGTTGTGAGTTTATCTCTGGGCTCTCTATTCTATTCCACAGATCTATGTGTCTGTTTTTATGCCAGTACCATGCTGTTTTGATTAGTATGGCCTTTAGTACAGTTTGATATTAGGCAGCGGGATTCCTCCAAATTTGTTCCTTTTTCTCAGGATCACTGTTGCTATGTAGAGCTGTTCGTGGTTTCATATAAGTTTTGAAATATTTTTTCTAGTTCTGTGAAATACGTCATTGGAATTTTGACAGGCATTGCATTGAATCTATAGATTGCTTGGGTAGTATGGACATTTTAATGATGTTAATTCTTCCAACCCATGAACACAGTATGTGCTTCCACTTATTTGTATCTTCTATTTCTTTCTTTAGTGTCTTACAATTTTCCACGTACAGGTCATTTACACTTTTGGTTAGGTTTATTCCTAGATATTTTATTCTTTTTTGAAGCAATTATGAAAGATACTGTTTCTCTAATTTCCCTTTCTGTTAGTCCACTATTGGCATGTAAAAATGCAACTGATTTCTGCATATTAATTTTGTATCCTGTTACTTTGCTGAATTCATTTATCAGTTCTAGTAGCTTTTTGGTAGAATCTTTGGGGTTCTGTATGTATAGAATCTGCAAATAAAGACAGTTTTACTACTTTCTTTCCAATTTGGATGCCTTTTGTTTCTACTTCCTGTCCTATTTCTGTGGCTAGGACTTCCAGCACTGTGTTAAATAAGAAAAGTGAAAGCAGACATCCGTGTCTAGTTCCCGATCTTATGGGGAACACTTGTAGTTTTTTCTTGTTGAGTATGATGTTGGCAGTGGATTTGTCATACAGGGCTGTTACTATATTTAGGTGTGTGCCCTCTATGTCTCCCACTTTGCTGAGAGTTTTGATCATGAATGGGAGATCAAAAAGGTTTTATCAAAAGCTTTCTCTGCATCTACTGATACGATCATGTGGGGTTTTTCCTTCATTTTGTTTATGTAGTGAATCACATTTATTGATTTGTGAATGTTGTACCAAATTTGCATTCCTGGAATAAATCCCACTTGATCGTGGCGTATGATCTTCTTGATGCATTGCTGTATTCAGTTTGCTAATATTTTGTAGAGGATTTTAGCATCTGTGTTCATCAGGGATATTGGCCTATGATTTTCTTTCTTTGTAGTGTTTTTATCTGGTTTTGGAGTTAGGATAATGCTGGCCTCGTAAAATGAGTTTGGGAGCCTTCCCTCCTCTTGAATCATGAAATAATTTGAGAAGGAGAGGCATTAGTTCTCCTCAAAATGTTTGTAAAATTCACCTGTGAAGCCATTTGGTCCAAGGCTTTTGTTTGTGGGAGGTTTTTTTTTTTTTTTTTTTTTTATTACTGCTTCAGTTTCTTTGGGTGTAATCTGTCTATTTAGATTCTCTGATTCTTCCTGATTTCAGTGGAAGATTGATTGTATTCCTAGAAGATGTTTCTAGGAATTTATCCATTTTACCCAGGTTGTCCAGTTTGTTGGCATGTAATTATTCATAATATTTTCTTACAGTTCTTTGTATTTCTTTGGTGTCAGTTGTTATTTCTCCTCTTTCATTTCTGATTTTATTTATTTGGGTTTTTTCTCTTTTTTCTCGATGAGTCTGGTTAATTGTCTGTCAATCTTGTGTATATTTTCAAAAGAAACTCTTGGATTCATTCATTTTTTGTATCATTTCTTCATACTCTATTTCATTTATTTCTGTTTTAATCTTTATTATTTCCTTTATTCTACTCACTGTAGGCTTTGTTTTCATTTTGAAGTTCCTTTAAGTGTGAAGTTAGATTGTTTATTTAAGCTTCTTCTTGTTCTTTGAGATAGGCCTGTAAGGCTATGAATTTGCATCTCAGGTATGCTTTTCCAGTGTCCCACAGATTTTGAATTGTTGTGTCCTCGTTTTTGATTGTTTCAAGGTATCTTTTGATTTCTTCCTTCTTCTCGTTGTTGACCCATTCATTGTTCAATAGCATGTTATTTAGCTTCCACCTCTTTGCATGTTTTTCAGTGTTCTTCTTGTGATTGATTTCTAGTTTCATAGCATTGTGGTCAGAGAAGATGCTTGATATGGTTTTGATCTTCTTAAATTTACTGAGACTTGTTTTGTGTCCTAACATGTGGCCTATGCTAGAAAACATTCCATGTGCACTTGAAAAGTATGTATGTTCTGCTGCTTTGGGGTGAAATCCTCCGAAGATATCAATTAAATCCATTTGATTTAGTGTGTCATTTAAGACCACTGTCTCCTTGTTGAAAATCCCCAACTATGACTGTATTTCTGTCAATCTCTCCCTTTATGTCCATCAAGATTTGCTTTACATATTTAGGTATCCCTATGTGGGCTGTGTAAATATTTACTAGGGTTATATCCTCTTGTTGGATTGTTGCCTTTATCATTGCGTAGTGTCCTTCTCTGTCTCTTACTATGGTTGGTTTTAAAGTCTATTGAAGCCTTAGTAGCCTTGGTTTTAAAGTCTATTTTGTCACATATAAGTACTGCTACCCCAGCTTTTTTCTTCTTTCCATTTGCATGAAATATCTTCTTCCAATCTTTTACTTTTAGTCTTTGTGTATGTTTCAATCTGAGATGGGTCTCTTGGAAGAAGCATTGTTTTATTATCCATTCAGCTACCCCGTGCCTTTTCTTGGAGCATTTAAGCCATTTCCATTTAAGGTGATTATTGATAGATTCATATGTAGTGCCATTTTATTGTTAGACTGTTTTTCTCTGTTTTTTTTTCTTTCTCTTTTTCTTGCTCTTCTTCTTAAAGCAAGCCCTTTAACATTTGTTGTAGTGTTGGTTTGGTGTTAACAAACTCCTTCAGCCATTTCTTGTCTGGGAAGTTCCTTATTTCTCCTTTGATTTTTAAATGATAGGTTTGCTGGGTAAAGTAGCTGTGGGTGTAGGTCCTTGCTTTTCATCACCTTGACTATTCCATGCCACTCCCTTCTGGCCTGAAATGCTTCTGATGAGGAATCAGATGCCAGTCTAATTGGTGGGCCCTTGTAGGTAACTAACTGCTTTTCTCTTATGCTCTCCTCATTTGTTAAATTCTTTTTTGCTTTTGCTGCTCTGCCTGGACGTGTTTTCTACCTTGTCTTCCCAAACACTGATTCTATCCTCTGTTTCATCTAACCTAATGTTTATTCCCTCCAGTGTGCTATTTATTTCAGATATTGCATTCTTTATCTCTGACACATCCTTTCTTATGGCTTCTATGTCTTTTCTCATGTTGTTGAGTATCCTTATAATCATTACTCTAAAATCTCTGTCTGATAAATTGCTTACCTCTGTTTCATCTAGCTCTTCTGGAGAATTCTCTTGTTCTTTCACTTGGGGGTCTGTTTCTTTGTCTTCCCATTTTGGCTGCTTCTTTGTGCTTTCCACTGTAGTTGTCAAACTAATCACCCATTAAACTGATCAGTTGTTAATATAATCAAGCTGTGATCAATAGTCAGGCTTAAGCACCACAGGTTAGGGCAGAGTAATTCCTATGGGCAGTGGTATTGCTTCTCCTCAGGCTGATGCCTCTCAGAGAGGAGTGCTCTGCTTGAGAGATGGCTCCTGTTGTATGGGGAGTGATTCAGTACTGGGAATCTGGTGGCTGTTCCTTCATTTCTCTCCCTAGAGCCACCAACCCCACACTCTCCTCAAGCATCTCTAGTCCACTCTGCCCTCTCTTTGCCAGAACCCAGGCTAAGTGGCTTCAAACAAAATGTTGTGTGTTGACCTGTTAAGAGGCTCTCTGTGTCTCTAGCCATCTCTCCCTGGCAGACAGAAACCCTGCTGCTTTTCACAGCTGGATATTATCTGGCTTTCTGGCTCTGGTGCTGTAGGCTGGGGAGCCAAGCCAGGGGTTTAGAGCTCACACTTCTCGGGGGAAAGTTCTAGCTCCTGAAATATCCCTCTAGAGCTTTAGCTGCTGCCCATGGGACCACAGCCAGCCCTCTCGTGTCTCCTCCACACTCCCTACCAGTCAGGTTGTGGTGATGTGGTTTCTTCTGTCTGTCCGTGGCTCTCAGGCTTCTCTCCAAAAAGTGTTCCATTGGTTATTTGGGATGATTTCCCTACAATTTAGTTGTAATTCCGGACTGGTCCTGGGAGGAGGTTAGTGTAGCTTCCACCTATTCCTCTGTTATCTTGGAGGAGTAAGGAACGCTCAAGTAGCAACTCTCACTTTAAAGAAAAGAGGTTCTTTACATTTCCCTGGGGTGACACAAAAACCCAAATGAAGTCATTCATTCTCAGCAATGGGGGAACACAGGGCACTGTGTGTTTCTGTACAAAGGTGGAGGTAATGGTGTCCTGCAGGAGCAAGAGAAAACCTCCTGCCAAATACTCATAATGTCCTGCCCTTCTCTCAATACAGAGCCCTCTGCACAGGCATCAGGTGGAGACTCTAGATGTGACTGCATGAAGCTCTAAGTGACGAAACTCTAAGTGACCAACGTAGGTTCAGTAACATCTCACAACTCCCTTTAAAAAAAAAAAGAAAGCCAATGGCGCTGGCTGGTGTAGTTCAGTGGATTTAGTACCAGCATGTGAACCAAAGGGTCTCCGGTTCGATTCCCAGTCAGGGCACATGCCTGGGTTGCGGGCCAGGCACCCAAGGGCTTGGGGTGGGTCATGCCTGCAAGAGGCAACCACACGATGATGTTTCTCTCCCTCTCTTTCTCCCTCTCTTCCTTTCTCTCTAAAAAATAAATAAATAAAATCTTTTTTAAAATAAGCAAATAGAAAGAATGAAAGGAAGAAGACCAAAATTGTAATGATTTTCTCTGTGGTAGTGGGAAACAGTCTATTTCTGTTTTGTTCAAGTTGACTACAATGAACAACGTTTACATTTATAATCACAAAACAAGTAGTAGTGAAATAAATCTAAAAACTACAGATGCACATGCCACTGGCATTTAAATTGTGGTATGCTGAGAAGAGTGAAACCTATT
Organism: Trachops cirrhosus; assembly: GCA_028533065.1. NCBI lineage: Eukaryota > Metazoa > Chordata > Mammalia > Chiroptera > Phyllostomidae > Trachops > Trachops cirrhosus. The sequence goes on from JAPYXV010000330.1 coordinate 14,539, forward strand.
TATCTTGTATCAATTCCCTCCCGAACGTGGGCTCCACTTTCTCCCACTTCAACAGAGCACTTCCCATCCCAGGGATGCACACCAGGCAGCTGGGACCCAGAGGTAAGGGGTTTGCCTCCGGCAGCAGCTGTTTGTGAGATCCCAGAGCAGGGTTCTCAATGCTCCAGCCTGGGTCACAGAGCCGTCCCTGAGCTACAAGGTGGTTGGGGAGATGCAGTTACATGATTGGCCTGACCCCTGTGACTCTGGGTCAATGTTGGGGAAGGAGCATTTCTCCCCAAGAAGGAAGTTCTGTTAACAGGAAAAGGGAGCAGAGGGAGGATGCTGGGCAAATAAAACAAAGCAGTGCAAGAGTCTCTATACTTTTGTTTTATGCAGGTGCAAGGACCGCAACCGTTCATAGGTCATGGGACCACCAGGGCTCCTAAAATGTTAAAGCTCCACCTACTACCCTACTACCCACCAACTCTGAAGAGCATAAGGACCACTGAGATCACTGTCCCATCCTGAGAAATGCCATGGGGGACATTTCAGGGGACATTAAGGGTCTCCAGTTCCCTGAGCTCTGGTCAGGCTGAAACTGTCCGGCAAAGCCCCACCATCAGTAACTGGCTTGACCTTCTGCAGGAAGAAAGGAACCAGACCACAACGCAGCTCACATCCTGTGGCAACACTGAGAATCAAACGTGCAGGTTCAAATGGGCCAGAATAAAAGCCTTTCATGAGACTCTTTTTCTTGGAGTTGCTGTGAAATGCACTTGAGCAACATGTTCTTCATCCCTTCAGGGCTGTGGCTGCCCCTTGGTACGAAGTCCCAACTTGGGCTGCCCTGGGTGCTCAAGGTCCCTAAGTGGACAAAAGCACCCCAGGGACCCATAGCTTCTAAGGTGTGGGCTGGGGGACATTTCTTCATGGGAGTTCTGATTGGTTCCAAAATCTGGGTCCCACACTTTCAAAAAGGAATCAGAACTCAGGGTGGGAATTGGTGGTCTTTTTGCAGAAAGAGGTTTACATTTATACCTACAGGACTCTGTGAAATCATAAAGCTACATTCAGCTCCATCAACGTCCAGAGTCCACACATTCTTAGTGACCCCTGAAAAGTCACCCCATAGTGAAGGTCCACGCCTACCTTCATGAACAGCAACTAGATGCCAGCCAGGCTGTAAAACCAATGGTTAGTCAGGTGATCTGAGCTTAAAGGTGCCAGGCCTTCATTGAGAGCACAAAGACAGTTTCAGTTTTGCACAATGAAAAACGTTCTGGGGATGGAAGGTAGTGATGGCTGCACAAGAATGTGGTGTCCTTAATGCTCCTCACTGTGCAGTTCAGGTGGTTAAAGTGACAAATTTCATGTTATGTCTCTTTTACCACAATTTTTTTGAAGAAGAGAAAGAACGAAGAAGGAAAAAGCTGGCACCAAAAACTGTCCAGGTCACAGTGGAGGTGGCAGAGTAGTGCACACAACTACCATTGGGTTTGCAGCAGCCCAGCAAAGCAGGGCCCCAAAGGGGTGGATGAAAAAAACGATAGACTGATTTCTGTAAGACTTTCATGTTCGTTACTTCAGAAAAGTATTTCAAGTGGTTTCATAGGAGGAAGGTGTAAGAATTTTGTTTGGCTTCTTTCTTCATTTTGTTATTTCCTTATTTTTCTTTTTAGTGAATTCACATAACACATAGGACCACAGACTTTTCAGTACTTAGATTCCTGAGGACTTAATCAAGCCAAACCGTTCGGGAGGAGGGACGTGCTCTGTTACACCATTTCCCAGAAGTCTGTGGAGCACCTGTTGCCGAGTCCAGCCCCAGGCTCACACCTGGCTCACTGAGGCTGGTCACGGGGCTCAACTCAGCCGCCTGAGGAAGTTTCTCTGAGGAGGGGTGGCTATTTGAAGAGATTGTAGCTGTGCTTTGGGTCACTACCTGAGCGTGAGGTCACACTGTATCATTAGAAGCAAAATTCACCAATTGATAAGAGGGCTGGGCCTCATCCTCCCAGTCCCAGGATGATGTAGCCTCCAGTATCAGACAGGAAAGGGACACGAGGTGCTGTCCCAGCTCACACCCTGGCCAGAGCGGGGAGAGTGAAATGCCCTTAAAAGGGGATTTCAAGGTGTAATCGTCCCCTTTCCACCTGCACCCCTGGCAATGCTCGTGGCAGAGGAGGATATGACCCTAGAACATACCCACTAAACTTTCCAGAACCACCGAGGCTGAGGTGGTTGTTGGCTTATGAACATTGTTCACAAAGACAGATCTTCATACAAAAGGGAGTGAGGAAGTGTGTGAGCACGACCATGAATGATGAGTGAGATTTGTCACAAATATCTGCAGCACAGTCCCCTGGGGCTGTGCTCACTGTCACTCACAGGACAGACCAGGTGCCAAGTGCTGTGACTCCAGCCTGCGGGGTTCCTGCAGGGGAACAGACAAGGGACCAAGACAAGGTTTTTTTGAATGATGTGTCTTGTCCCACTGAAATCACAGACTTTTACACTGAAAAGAGACTCCCAGGTGGTTTAGTGCAACTACACTCACTGGGATCAGGATGTAAAGAGTTTAAGAGACTTGAAAAAATTGGACCATTCAATTATTACCAATCCAGACCAGTGTCAGGCTAACTGACCACACCTCTGTCCTCTATCCTATTCTGCTAAATATTTATGTTGTAATGTAATGTGTTTGTTGTGAGTGTACATGCTTATGTGTGCATGTTGGTTACATGCAGGTGTGTGCATAAATATGTGTGTGTGCCATGTGTGTACATACATGTAACTATGCACAGGTGGCCCTGTGTTTAAGTGCATGTGTGCACGTACACACTTGTGTGTTTGTATGTGGATGCATGCATGTGTGTGCGTACATCTATGTGTATGTGAATGTATACAAGTGTGTACGTGTATATAAGCATGGGCATGCATGTTGTGTATGCAACATATGTTTGTGCCTGTTGTATAAGTGTGTTTGTGTGTAGTGTGCATATTGTATAAGTGTGTGTATAATATGTGTATGTGGACGGGTTTCACGAGGAGACAGATTCTCAGGCCATGAAGAGAATGCTTCCTTTCTGAGAGCCTTGCCTCTCACTGATTCAGCCATGAGCACAGGGCGACTAACCTAACCTTGTGAAAACTACTGGAGAAACATCACAGAAAAAAAAAATCAGGGTTTAAAATAATGAAGTACCAACTAAAGACACTCACATTTAGAGAACACCCAGCCCCAAGGAAAAAATGCAAAGCCAACTATTTTGTAGAATATTCTAAACTGTGGGTTTAATTGGTTGCTTTGTCCTGGTGACATATCAGTTTTCCTGCCATAAACTGGACAAAGCTGGAATAAAGGATGAGTAAATTCTCACTTATTGTGGCAAGAATGCTTTACTGAAAATAAGAAATAAAAATGAATTTCACTTCTCTGTGCCCCAAAGCTATAGCCTGAAGCTGTTTTCCAAGACCAAGTTTTGGTTTTTCTCTCTGTGATCCCTGAGGCACTGCTATGAGCCAGGGGTGCCCACATTTTGGAATTCTGTGCAATGCAAAATTTCATACAGAACACAAACTGAGTTTTAGTGTTGCAAAGTTAGACCACTTAAAAACAGCGACAACTAACAAATGCTCTCGGCCGGTGTCAAAAAAAATTTGAACACTGTTGTACACAAAAAGGAAAGAGAGAAAAAATTAGAAAAGGATATGAGGATTTTCATAGGTTTAGAAAAATAAACACTCCTTTCAATTAAAGAATTTATCTTAGAAAAAAATATCTTCCAGGGGTCCTCTTTCTCAATTTAATAGACTCGTGACCAGTCCTCATGGGCGTGTGGCTTTAAAGTTTTGTTTTGTTTTGTTTGTCACAGGATGTTAGCATTAGGAGGAAACTTGGAGCCATGTACTACCGCCAGAGGATGACCTCACCATGGAATCCAAGGTCAGTCAGTCTCTGCTCAAGTAGTCCTGGGATAGAGACTTGGAAAAGCAGAGTATAACGCGTAAGTGCTCTGCCACCTGCCACCTGAACATCCCATCCTGGTTCTGCCTTGCAGGTTACACAGAAATCCAGATTCCTTGTCTACACTAGGCACCTAATCATATAAAACAGTTATCATGCTGCCCAATGGCTGATTTCCTCTCCTAAAGACATGTGCAGTGGGGAACAGATGATCTCGAGTCAGCCCATCTGCGTGCCGCACCATCATTGCAGGAGCTTTAAGAATTTGGAAGGATATTGGTCTCTCTGTAAAAAACCTGGTTATTTATTGAAAGCCAGGTGCTCAAAACCCTCTTTGGAATTTAAACCCAGAACATTTCATTCTTGTGTATTTGATTTCTCCTTTAACAACCCTAACACTTCCAAAGCAATGAGTAAGCCTGGATGTATGAAGGGAGGGTTGCATATAAGGAAGTCAACGAGAAATGAACATTTTCATTCCAAAAAATTGCCCTCATGACACTTGAAATGAAGGGGCTGGGAGGAGAGGGGAATGAGAAGTCGGTCGAATGGGTGCCGGGTTTCAGTTGGAGATGTGAAAAGTTCTGGAGAGGGATGGTGCTGGTGGCTGCACAACACTGAGTATACTGCATAAAAATGGTTAAAGGGATGTTTTGTTATGGATATTTCAATAAAAAAACATTAGGCTTGCTTCCAGTGAGCCCATGAATAAGGGGGGCTCTCCTGCTGCCTCTTGGCAAGAGAACAAGAAGCTGGGAACAAGGGCAGTGGATGCTCTTAGGTCAGTGGTGACAACCTGAGAGACTGTGGAAGTACAAGGTGTGTCCAGCTACCTGGCACTGCCGTTAAGTGTGACACAACAGCCTTGACTTGCTGCCTGCCCACAGTTGCCCCCAATTGTGATCTCTGAGCAAGCAGGAGTAGAGTGCTCAGTGGGTCCTCCAAGCAGCTGCGTGTCAGATGAGGAGCACTACTTGGCTCCCCCAGGGAGGCTGAGAGGTGCATGGAGCACAGCCAGCTGAACCCAGCCTAGATCAGAGACCCTCCAGCTGACACACAGAACTGTGAGGAAGAGAATGGTCGTTGTTTGCAGGCAGAGTTCTGTTGCACTGTGTTACACACCCACAGAGGTAATTAGTATGGGGACATGACAGCCCAGAATAAATGTACTGGCCTCATAGCTGGAAGTTATCTGACCTCCAGCTGTGGGCTTAATTTAGACATGGGGGAAAACAGGAAAGATTTCAGTACCTCACCAGAGCAAGTAGTAACCAAGTAAATAATTGTATCTAAATATAATCTAAATAAAGAAAAAGCCTAAGTATTATAATAGAGTATGAACTTATGTGTGCGGAGGTAAGTACCCAATGAATCTGAGTTTGATGACTTTGTATGAGCAGCCAAAACTAAATAAATAAAACATGAGTGAACACATACAATGAAAACTACAGATTGGATTTTATCAGGACTGCGTGGGATTCACTGGCTTCATGTTCTCAGTGCATTTCCCATTAGACAGCTTTGTTAAATGTTGGCATGAAGCCCTTAAAGCTCTCTTGTTGCTTCACAGGAAGCAAAGTGATTTGCTAGGAGAGCCTTCGGGGGTGTCTTACAACCACTCGTCTATTGCATTCCCATGCACCCTCAGTGTGTCCTGTCACTAAGTGCAAAGAACACCCTAGCACAGCAGAGGTGCAGGGACAGCCCCCCTGCAGCAGAGATGGCCACAGTCACACTGTCCTGGGGAGTTCATCAGAGCAGCCACAAAGATCATGAGAAAGTGTATGAGAAGAGAGAAAGAAGACTCTCTTTGCTACATCCTCTATCAGATGGCACCATTGAACATCTAGTACTCATTGGCATATATGTAAACGAGCCGTATGCATTTGCAACAACAGCAATTATCTTTGGCACTGAATTAGCTGCTGACATCTGTACATCACACTTATGAAGGAGGAGGACTGGAGAACTTTTCACCTTCACAAGGAGGACGTGTAAATGGTAAGTAAGCATGTGAAAAGTTGTTCAAGTTATTGCCATTAAGGAAATGCCAATTAAACCCAAGATGATGCATTACTACACACCTATCACATTGGTTAAAATAAAAAATTGTGTCTACACAAAAGGCTGGAGAGAATGCAGAGAAACTGATCCACTCTTCCACTACTGGTGGGACTGTGAAATGGTACAGCTACTTGGGAATACAGGTTAGTAATTTCTTTTTTTTTTCAGTTTTATTGAGATACAATTGCCATATAACATTGTATCAGTAAAGGTATACAACAAAATGATTTGATATATCTACACATTGAAAAGATCACCACAATAACTTCAATTAACATCCATCACCTCACATAGCTATAGTACTTTATTGTGATGAGAATTTTTATGACTTACTTTTTCAGTAACTTTGAAATGTACAAATAAATATTGTTAATCATAGTCCCAATGCTGTCCATTGCATCCCCAGAGCTTATTTATTTTATTGCATAACTGCAGTTTTCACCTCTTGACCACCTTCATCTACACCCCTCACCACCCAGGCAGTTTTTATGAAAACTGAGTAGGCAAACACCATCGATCCAGGAATTACCCTCTTTTTTTTCCCATCACTTCTTCCTCCTTGAAAGTGTTGCAGGTGCAGCTGATCAAACCTGTCTGCAGCAGGAGACCTGGCCAATCATCTACAACCTACTGTGATCTATTTACAACGAGCTCGTGTCTCAGTCCGGCCAACTAGAGGCAATGCAACTGCTGGACTCTGATTTAGTAGACAACAGCCTTTCTCCTCCTTCTGAGGATGCCATTCATAGGAATATGTAAGTCTGTAATTGCCAGAAGTGAGTACAGTAAGCCTGAGAAATAAAATACATGGTTCAAGAAATTCTACCCTGCTTCACACCCAGAAAACCATGAACTATGTTAATGTTTATTGAGTTAGGTGTCTGCCACTTGAAATTGAAAGTGTTATTTCTAACACACACATAAACCAGTACTTGGAAATAGGATATTATATATAAATAAGCATCCACAGGATGTGAAATAGGCCCAGCTGTGACATGGTAGAGGGTGGCAGTGAGGACACCTCGATCCTCACTAGGTAAGAACTTGGAAATACTTGTTACAGGAGGCTTCACCTGTCACCTGTAGTCCTTAGGGATACAGATAACATTCAACAAGGCTGGAGTGTTGGAAAACTTTGCAGGAAAATTTTAGAATGTAGTGTTGTATTAGTTACTCCTTGTAGCCTTCACAAATCTTTAGCCAAAAGAAACTTTGCATGCTAGCCCATCTAGAAAGAGAGGCGAGGAAATAGAACCTTGCTAAGAAATAGGAAAGGAAAGGAAAGGAAGGGAAGGGAAGGGAAGGGAAGGGAAGGGAAGGGAAGGGAAGGGAAGGGAAGGGAAGGGGAGGAAAGGAAAGGAGGAAGGAAGGAAGGAAGGAAGGAAGGAAGGAAGGAAGGAAGGAAGGAAGGAAGGAAGGAAGATGCCAGGAGGGATTAACAGCTTCTTCAGGTTTAAAAAAACCATTTATTATTTTTTTACCATTTGACCCCCTTCACCCATTTTTCCCACCACAATTTATTCTCCATATCTATGAGGTTAAGTTTGTGTGTGTGTCTGTGTGTGTGTGTGTGTGTGTGTGTGATGGGGGGGTCACATATAAGAGAGATTATACAGTATTTGTCTTTCACTACTGACTTATTTTACTTAGTGTAATGTCCTTGAAGTCCATCCACCATGTCTCAAATAACAAGATGTCATTGTTTTGATGGCAGAATTCTACTGTATTGTATATAAAGCACAGTTTTTTACCCATCCATAAATGGATGAAATCTTGTGTTGTTTTATACTTTGCTATTGTAAATAATGCTGCAATGAACATAGAGTGCATTAAGGTTTTGTGTTAGTGCTTTCATTTTCTTTGGATAAATACCCAAAAGTTAAATTGCTTAACCTTGTAATAGTCTATTTTTAATTATTGAGGAAACCACCATACTATTTTCCATAGTGGCTCTAACAATTTACATTCCCACCAATACTACGAAATTGTTCCGTTTCTCCACATCCTTGCTAAACTTGTTTTTTCTCATTTTTTGACAATAGCCATTGTCACAGGTGTGAGGTGATATCTCACTGTCATTTTGAATTGCATTTCCCTGATGATAGTTATGTTGAGTACCTTTTCATGTACCTTTTGGGCATTTTAATATCTTTTAGGAATAAACGATTCAGATACTTTAACTCATTTTGAGACACATTATTGTTATTGCTATTGAGTTGTAGGAGTTCTTTATGTAATTGGGATGTTAACTTTTTATCAGATTATGATTTGTAAATATTTTCTCCCATTTACTAGCTTGCCTTTTCATATGTTGAAAATGTCATTGCTATACAGAAGCTTTGGGGTTGATGTAGTCCAACTTGTGTATTTTTGCTGTTGTTTTTCTGGCTTTGTCGTCCAGTCCAAAAAATTGTTACCAAGATCTATGCCAATAAATTTACTGCCTATGTTTTTCTCTAGAATTTTTATGGTTTCAAGTCTTACATTCAAGTCTTCAGTCCACTTTTCACCAATATTGTGTGCGTGCTGTTAGATTGCAGTCCTGTTTCATGCCTTTGCATGTGGCTGTTCAGTTTGTTTAGCACCATTTAAGGAAGAGACTGACTCTTCCCCATATTATATGCTTAGCTCCTTTGTTGTAAATTCATTAACCATATATGTGTGGGCTTGTTCTGGGCTCCCTATTCTATTTCATTGATCTATGTGTCTGTTTTTGTGCCAGTACCATGCTCTTTTAATTGTTATAGCTTAGTAAAATAGTTTGAAAAGTGGGCAGGTTCCAGAAACTGAAAAAATAAATCAACAAGTAAATAAATTTAAAATTTTGTTTAAATTAAGAAATGTTGAATAACAAATATGAACACAAAGTGAAATGTTACGGTTGCCAGCATAGCCCATTTTTTCTTACTGTCAGAGATAAGTGTTACAATTTGCTATATAGTCTTCTAGATTCTCTCTCTATGGAAGCTTATGTCTATTTCAAAATACATAGTTTCAGTCATTCTATTTTATTTTTGCTCTCCGTGGGGTCATACCATGCACATTCTTCTCAAAATTGTTTTTTGACTAAGCTGTAAATGCTTGACACCTTGCCTTGTTTGTACTTGTCTCCATAATTAAACATTTCCAAATAGGTGACATTGAGGCTATTTTCAAAGTTTTGCTATCACAAAGAATACTACAATAAAAATGTTTGAATATGTGAGGTATGTACATTCAATTAAATTATGAACATTTCCCAGTATTTGGATCAAAAATTGCATCATTACAAAATCAAACAAGAGAACCCATTTCTTCACACTTTCACCAACACTAAATATCTTCAGTCTTTTATACTTACTCAATATTGAGAGGTTTAAAATAAAAGACATTTTATTTTAATTTGCATCTCCTGGATGATGAGAGGTGAGCCTCTCCCAGGATTTTGTCTCCTTTAGCTCACACTCTGAGATCAAGTCAGGCCATGAGGTGAAATCTATGACAGGAGCCAGCCTTGGGAGGGGCAAAAGAGATGAGACATGGACGTCATCTAAGACCCAGGTTGCAGATTCCAGGGCTTCAGAGGACCAAGCAGGGAATTGTCAATGAACGCTGAAGGGAAAGCAGTAGGGAGTGGTGAGGATTTGGTAATGGGAGAGTGCTGACCTTGCTCACTACAGGGATTCTCATTTGTGAGAGTGCTAATGATTGTACAGACCGAATTTCACTAGTCTGAGACAGTGCAACTTTGACCTAAAATAATAAAGAGCTAATTGCCAAAGAAATACAACTGACTACCAGATTATGGTCTCTGTAAAAACAAAACAAAAAAAAGAATCACTTACCTTAAATATTCTAGAAATTTACTATTTTTTGTTTTAAATTTTAAGTTAATATTTTTCTTTATTTATATTTAAGAGTTAACATGGCATTTATTGTCTAGAAAACCTAAAAAGTATGTTTTTGCCTCACCTAGCCCTAAAAAGAGAGATCAAGTGAGATTAATGATTAATTTGCCAGGAAGGATGTATTAAGAATTTGATTGTTTGCATTAGTACTTACCTATGTCTTATAGGCACAGTTTGAATAAAAAAATTTTTGCTATTTTAGTATTGTTTTATAACATTGCAAATTATTTTACCTACATTTAATATACTAAACAATTCAAAAATTAGTCCATTTATTGATTATCTAATAACATAAGTGAACATAATAGACACAAAGATAATAATACGTTATGATATGTGCTTGAAATAAAAGTTTGTGCTCTGCACTATGAAAAATCAAAAAATAAAACATCCTACATTGAGGTGACTGGTCAGACAAGAATGGCGACGTTTCTGCTAGGTATTAAGGAATAAAATGTAAGTGTATTGACTGGAGAAAAGGCAAAGGGAGACATGTCATATATTGAGAAGAACATCTGAAAAGGCTGGGAAGTTTAAACAAGCCAAGAATTCTTAAATTTTTGTCATGTCGATCCACTTGAAATTACTATTTGGAAGGTCATAAATCTGTGAATATCAGCGTTCTCATTGGATAAATCCAAATCTCTTCTGTAAACTTATCTATTGCACAGCCAATTCATTTTAAAAGGCCTTTCTACAAGACAGTGGGCAACTTACCATTGTAGTGTTAATACTCAGGTGAACTAGTTTATTTGTTTTTATTATCTGACCCAAACTTCTTGCTTCATTATGTTTCATCATTTGAGTGTCAACCCATGAGGGAACCAAGTTTTGGTCTTAGCCTGAACCAAAGGAAACAGCTGTATCTCTTACAATAAAAGTCTGCCTACAGGGGCAATGTTTTTCCAAAGTTCCACTGTCCACAAAGATGCCTCCTGGGCCCTGACTGGAATTAGTGATGAGTCACTATAGGCAATAGGCCTTATTGTGGATTTAAGCCAAACAAACAATTATATGTGTTTTAACCCTGAAAAGTTTGAGCCCAATCCAGTCCATCTCCATTCTTTCATAATTTATATTGTATTTTTCATTGAATCTATTGGGATGACATTGGTTAATAGGATCAGACAGGTTTCAAGTATACATTTCTACAATCCATGATCTGTATATCATATTTTGTGCCCACCACCCAGAGTCAAATCATCATCCGTCACCATGTATATGGTCCCCTTTATCCTTTACTATCCCACCACCACCTTCCCTCCGGTAACCACCATAACGTTGTCTGTGTCTATGGGTTTGAGGTTTTTACCCCACATATGAGTGAAATCATATGGTTCTTTGCATTTTATGACTGACTTATTTCACTTAGTGTGATGTTCTCAAGGTCTATCCATGTTGTCACAAATGGCAGTATTTCATTTTTTCTCATGGCTGAGTTGTATCCCATAGAATATATGTACCACATCTTCATTTCCCAACCTTCTGTCAGAGGACATTTTGTTGTCCCCACATCTTGGCCACCATGAATAATGCTGCAATGGACATAGGGGTGCATATATCTTTGCTGATAAGGACTTTTGAGTTTTTTAGGTAGATACCCAGAGGAGCAATTTCTGGGTCATTGGGTAACTCTATTCTTCTATTTTTGAGGAACTGCCAGGCTGTCTCCATAGTGGTTGTACCAGTTTACATTCCCTCCAGCAGGGAATGCGTGTTTCTTTTAATCCACAACCTCTCCAACACTTATTATTACCTGTCTTGTTGATAATAGCCATTCTAACAGGTGTGAGGTCATATTTCGTTGTGTCTTTGTTTTGCATTTCCCCAATAGCTAGTAAAATTGAACATCTTTTCATATATTTGTTGGTCATTTGTCTGTCTTCTTGGGAGAGGTGACTGTTCAGTTCCTCTGCCCCTCTTTTAACTGGACTGTTTGTTTGGTGTTGCGTGTTATGAGTTCTTTACGTATTTTTGGTATCAATCCCTTTTTGGAGCTATTGTTTGCAGATATCATTTCCTATAAGGTTGGTTGCCTTGTTGTTTTGTCGGTGGTTTCTTTTGCTGTGCAGCAGCTTTTTAGTTTGATGTAATCCCATTCACTTATTTTTGCCTTTCCTTCCCTTGCCTTTGGGGTCAAATTCACAAAACGTTCTCTAAGACCAAGGTTTATAAGTTTAGTACCTATGTTTCTTCTGTGTAATTTACTGTTTCAGATCTTACATTTAGGCCTTTGATCCATTTCAGATTAATTTCTGTAAATGGGGGCAAACTGTAGTCCTGTGTAATTTTTTTGTATGTGGCTTTTCAATTTTCCCAGCACCATTTATTGAACAGGCTTTCTTTTCTCCATTGTGTGTATTTGGCCCCTTTGTCAAAAATTATTTGCCTAAATACATGTGTTTTATTTCTGGACTCTCAATTCTGTTCCATTGGTCTTGTGTCTGTTTTTCTGCCAATACCACGCTGGGGTTTTCTTTTAAGATTTTATTTATTTATTTTTAGAGAAAGGGGAAAGGAGGGAGGAAGAGAGACAGAGAAACATCGGTGTGTGAGAGAAACATCAAATGGCTGCCTCTCACACACCTCCAACTGGGGACTTGGACCACAGCCCAGGCATGTACCTTGACCAAGAATTGAAACAGTGATGTTTCGGTTTGTAGGAAATGGCCAACCCACTGAGCTCAACAGTCAGGGCTACCAGACTGTTTTGATTATCATAGTCTTGTAGTATAATTTGAAGCCAGGTAGTACGATACCTCTGTCTTTGTTTCTTTTTCTTCCCCCTTCAGGATTGCTGTGGCTATTCAGGGTCTTATGTGGTTCCATACAAATCTGATAACTTTTCGTTTTATTTCTTTTAAAAATGACATTGGGATTTTGATGAGGACTGCATTAAATCTGTATATTCCTCTGGGTAATATGGCCATTTTAACTATGTTGATTTTTCCAATCCATGAACATGGAATATCTTTCCATTTTATTGTGTCTTATTCAAACTCTTTTAATAATACTTTGTAGTTTTCAATATGTAGTCTTTCACATCATTTGTTAAGTTTATGTGTAGATATTTTATTCTTTTGGTTGCAATTGGAAAAGGAATTGTTTTATTCATTTCTTTTTTTAAAGTTTCCTTCTTAGTATACAGGAAGCAGTTAATTTCTGTACATTGATTTTGTATCCTACAAACTTACTGTATTAGTTTAATGTTTATGTCTCTAATAATTTTTAGTGGAGTAAGTAGGGTTTTCTATATACAGAATCATGTCATCTGCAGAAAGTGATACTTTTCTTCTTCATTCCAATTTGGATAACTTTTATTTTGTTCTCTTGCCTGATTGCTCTAGCTAGGACTTCCAGAATGATGTTGAACAGCAGTGGTGAGGGTGGGCATGCTGGTTTTGTTACTGATTTTACAGGAAAATCTTTAAAATTTTCACCATTGAGTATAATATTGGCTAAAGGTTTTATCATGTGTGGCCTTTATGATGATGAGGCACACTCTATACCCATTTGATTGAATGTTTAAATCATAAATGAATGTGGTATCTTAGCAATTTTTTTGCATTTGTTGATAAGATCTTATCATTTTTATTTTTTGTTTTTAGAAATGAGGAACCAGAGCCCAGATAGAGATTATGTGACTTGCTCAAAATCACTCAGCTTGCTGGTGGTCGAGCTGCCTTCCAGCACCCAGACCTAGTGTTTTTTAGTCTTCTTTCTACTCCATCATCTTCATGGAGCATTTAAACTGTGAACATATTATTGCATCTTGTGTTGTCACTCAAACAATTTGTGGCACCATAAAATATTTCCAAGATATATAGTCCTTTAATTTTTGATACATCCTCGTTAGGTAGATAAGGAAGATATTATTATTTCCACAATTCTATTAGAATGGTAAAGCAGAAACAGTTCAAATAACTTGCCCAGGGTTCACAGGTAGCGTTTTTTTTCAGTTATACAATGGGTGAATAAATCCTACCTCATATGGTTCTCGTGAAGAGTAAGTTAAATTAAATCAACTCTGTATGTAAAGTGTCTGATGTGTGGGTTCTCAATACATGTTGAATAGTGTTACCATCAATTATTTAAGGTAATGACCATGAAAACAATAAACATAGAGGTGAACATAATACTACATATGTGCACATAATAGTGCGCAAACTACATAATTGATTTTATAATAATAAAGCTGAAATTTGAACATCCCCCAAAATATGCCAATTATGTAGATCACATTTTGCCTATAAAGGGAGCTGGTCTTGAAGTCATAAGGAAAAAACTTTATCATTCATTACAGGTGGGAGTACACATTGGAATAAAGTTGTTCAGCAAGTAGTTCCATTTCCAGGAATTAATTTTATAATATTTGTATACATCTATAAAGACACATGTGCCAAGATGTGCACTGCAGTGCTGCAAATGAAAAAAAATAATCTAAATGTTCATCAGTAGGTTAAAAAAAGACTGTTAGAGAAATTATGATATGGTTGAATAATGGGATGCTGTATGTATTGACAAGGAAAGATGTCCTTACTGTAGTTAGTATTGCATCTAAAATAGAAGCGTTTGTATTATTTGATGCCATTTACAGTCATAGACATTTCTTTAATATTTTGTTGGTGGACAGGGGTGGATTCTGTACCTGTTCTATTAAATGAACATTTAGCCACCTGAGCAAGAACTCTAAAGTGGGGACAGTGTGTCAGTTAAACTCAAACGCCGCTGCATTCCACCACTACCTGTCCTCTCTGGTTGGATTCCAGCGCTTGTGTTTTCAGGTACCACTGGTAGACCTGCAGTTTAATAGAGAGGTCACCACAGACACTCACACACAGGCAGCTTGAGGGTCATTGTATAGATAGAAGACTCTTAGAAGACCAGACCCAGGTCACAATCTAGTGAGGTAGAGCAGATCCAGGTAGCAGACAATGGGCCCCATCTGATTCAACAGGTCACATTTGGTCCATGATGAAGGTCACTAGGTAGTCTTGGTTGGAATGTCTTTTATTTAATGTCATTCGGACTTCTCTTTTTCCTGATGAAATCTGCAGAAGAAGAGGATGCATGTTTTGTGAGGCTCCTTCTATCAGGGGAAGGGGATAGCTACGTGGAAACCTCACCACTTGGGAATGCAAATTGAGAATCTGCCAAGACTGTTAGGTCCATGGGGAAGAAAAGAAGCACCAGTCTGTAAGTCATCCAAAGGGAATATTTGATTCACACCGATTGTTCCACTGGATGTAAGCTCCCCAGCACAGGGACTATATCAGAGTTAGTTGATCAGTGATTCCTCAGCAC